>CABHPH010155995.1:4481-42453 GCA_902168325.1 Peromyscus nudipes | reverse complement strand
CGGACACACACACACACACACACACACACACACACACACACACACACAACCTGTTAAGTCAGTTTAATGTTTCAGGACAGGTCACTTTTTATTGGATTACCAATTAGGGAGGCTCACCCCTAATTCTTTCTCTCAGCAGTCATTAGTTGTCTATTGTTTTTGTTAAGGGATGGGACCCCATGAGATTTCACCCTCTTGCACTAGAATGTCTATTTGTATTGTCATTGTTCAGGTCTTGTTAGGCAGACATATTTGTTGAGGTATCATAGGTGGAGCCTGTCATGTCTAGGAGATAGAATCTCACAGCAGACTTCCCGATCTTCTGGCTTTAACAATCTTTTCACTCCCTCTTCTTTGATATTCCCTGACCCCTGGGACCAGGAGTTGTGTTGCAGATGTATCTGTTGGGACTGGGAACCCCACAATAAGTTGATCTTTGCACTATGGCCAGTTGTGGTTTTCTGTACTGGTCTCTATTGCTGCAAAGAGACGCTTCTTGGATGTGGGGTGAGAGCTGCACTTGTCTGTGAGTTTAAGTTTTAGAGTGTAGTTAGGATTACACTCGTCTATGTGGTGGCAGTATGCTTTCTTCTAAGATCCATGACTTTACCAGCCCCAAGCAGTTGGCTAGGTTTCTAGGTTCTTCTTACAGAAGGGAAAAGAAATGAGAATGGGTATCAAGGAACAATTAGCAGTATCTGGCCCACACCACATCAGGCATGAAAGTTCTTCTGAGCTTGCTCCTTCATCATGTCAGCAGTGTCTAACACAAAATGTACTTTTTTAAAAGACAGTCTCATGACACAGCCTTTGCTGGTCTGGAACTGAGAGATCCATCCATCTACCTCCCAAGTACTGGGATTAAAAGGCATGTGCCACCACATCTGGCTACAAAATGTATTTAAGATGGCTAAATCTTTGACAAGGACAGTAGATGCAATTCCAGATGTTTCTAAACAGTAGGATGGATCTTTTTCACCAGAAAAAAAGTTAGTTAGCCAGACTATTAGACTGTTAGTATTAGCAAAATCTCAATCTTCATTTCTATAAAAATGTAGGATATAAAAAAAATACGATGTCAACAGATCCTGAGTTGAGAACATCACATAAAGAGTGTCACGCAGTATACAGAGCATGTTCAAAGATGTCATTTGCAGAAATGTTGGGATCTGTTTTCTGCCCAGTAACTGACTTCTGTTCAGCTTGTCCCACAGCTGTCACCTCTTACAGACTGTATTTTATGTCCAGGCCACCAGAAATTAAATGTACTTAGACCCAACACTCAGTTGGCAGGAAGATCTCTGATACGCCAGGTGGTGTTTTCTGATCATCCCCAATCATCTAGCTCTACTGATGCTGGTTTTTTTTTTTTTTTTTATTTTTTTAACCTCTGTTGATCTCCTGGGATCCAATACTGTTCTCCTTTATATCTTTCACTGAACAGAGTGTCATTTTCTTTAGTACCTATAACTTCTCTGAAGTTCTCAAGAAAAAGGAGTCTTCTTGACCTTTGTAAACATGATTTTATTTCAGTCATATTTTTGCAATTTATTATTTATATGTGTGTGTGAACGAGACACACACACACATACTCACAGAGGTCAGAGTACAACTTTTAGGAGTTAGCTCTTTCTTTCTCCACATGGGTCCCCAGGATCAAAATCAGTTTGTGGGGCTTGGTAGCAAGTGCCTTTACCTGCTGGGCCATCTTGTCAACCCATTATCAATTTCATTCTTTTTATAAAATATATTTTATTTTTAAAAAAGTGTGCATGTGTGTGTGTGGGGGGGTATGTGTACATGCATGTGAGCACAAGTGTCTGTGGAAGCCAGAGGTGCAGGGTCCCCTGGAGCGGGGAGTACAGGCAGTTTTGAGCTGCCTATGTGGGAGCTGGGAACCAAACTTGGTTCTCTGAAAGAGCAGTATATACTCTTAATTACTAAGTCATTTCTCCAGCCCCATCAATATCATTCTTAAAAGTAATCTCGAAGACTTTGTAGAATGAGCTAGAATAAATATTTAAGAAGAAAATGAAGTAACCAGACCTGTTTATATAAGACAGTAACACTTAAGTGGTTTGATGAAATAATCAAGACATAAAATTGCTCACATATCAATGGCTTAGAAATTCACTAAAGACACAATCTGAGACAATCTGAACATCAAACCATGATAATGAATAATAAACTGAAAAAATTATACTCTGAATCTGGTGAGGGTGGAATATGGGTGTAAGAGGTAAAAATATCTTCCTACACGTGGGTGTAGATTAAAAAGGAAATGGAAGAATAACTCTGTAGCGTAAGAAGTCTGTCAGAACCACTTGAATCAAGTGACCATAGTAACAGTCTTAAGTAACACTGAAATTGCATTACCACCTGAGAGAATGCAGGGAACAGCTTTACTACTGTATCTTCAAAAAGATGCAAATTAAGTCAACCCAATCACTGACCTATGAACTTCAAAAGAGCTGGATAGGGGGGCACTCACCTTTAATCCCAGCACTTGGGAGGCAGAGGCAGGTGGATCTCTGGGAGTTTGAGGCCAACCTACGCTAAATAGTAAGTTCTAGGCAAGTCAGGAATACATAGAAACTGTCTCCAAACAAAAACAAAAACCCTACAACAACAAAAACTTTTGGAAAGTATAAGGGAACTAGAAGACAAAACACTAGAATAGCTAATTTAGATCAGATCCTTTACTATAAAGGACATCAGAGCAGCTGAGAAAGACAGCTGGAACTCGATAATTAAATAGTAGCAATGCGTCAGTGTTTTTGATAATTGGTTATATAGAAAAATATCCTGGTTTACATAAAACCTATATGAATGTGTATCTGGGGTGATGGGATGTAAGGCGACCACTTCTCAGGAAAACAGTTTTTTGTAACTTCTATGGATGATGAAGATAGTTAAAAATAAATTTTTATTTGAATAAGGCTTTACTTTATCAGTCCTTTTTTCTTTCTTTTTCTTAGAGAGGAGGTAGGGAGTTTTCCCAACAAGGCTGGCCAGATGGGAAACATCATCTTCTCCAGTTGGGCCTCAATAATTTGAAAATAAAATGCTTACAATGAGGTCATCTGCGTCAGGCTGAAAGTAGACCCTTCAGAACAAGTGTGACTCTTGGTGAGTTCCATGCACTAGACACCTCCATGCCAGGTACTGCAAATGTCACTGACTGAGGGACCTCTGCAGAGCTTCATACATCTTTTGATCCTGTGAGGATAGAAAATACCACATAGTGCTGATCAATCAGTTATGGGATGGGAGGTGTAACCGGCAAGCTCCTATATTGAAGCCCTGACCCCCAAGACCTCTGAGTGTGGCTGTCCCTGGAGACAGGATTTCTACAGAGGTGTTAGGTTAAAATAAAGCAGTGATGGTGGGCCTCAGTCCCAAAGGACTGGGGTTACTGTACAAGAGGAAGTTTGGACACAGAATGCACAAACGGAAGGACTGTGAAGACAGGACCAAGAAGACACTTGTGGGGACAGAAACCTCAGAACTCTGACAAGACAGTGAGAAAACACAATCTCTATTGTTTAAGATGCCCGTCTATGGCCCTTGGTTACAGCAGCCCTAGCTGCTGGACCCAGAGATTCTGCCTTGCTCCTGCATCTGGAGTCTGTACATGCTCCTTTCTAGGATACGCCACAGTTTCCATCATTGTCCAGGGAAGTTTGCAAACCAGGTCAAGAGATATTTGCACCTGTAAACTACCCTGAATCCTGATGGAAACAGGAACCAAAAGTAAAGGCTTCTAAAGTGTCTTAACATTCCAAGAAACTGCCAGAATGGCTCCCAACATGATGGCTGCAGTTTCCAGTACAATATATGAGACTTCGAGCATCACATCCTCACCCCCCTTGCTGTGGCTAATCTTTCAAAATGCTGTCAATCCGGCAAGTATGTAGTGGAAGCTCACTGTTGCCACATTGACCTTTCCAGTGTTAGATGGCAACGCCACTCCTGCCTGTTTATCCCAAAGAAAAACTTAAAATGTGTTCTGCTTTATTTCCAGCTACTTAGAATCCATCCTAGGGCCAGCAAGATGGTTCCGAAGATGAAAGTACTTACTGCCAGATCCAGCAACCCGAGTTCAATCCTTAGACTCCACTGAGAGGAAACAAGAACTCTCAAGTTATCCTCTGATTTTTGCTTGCATGCTGTGGTACAGATATGCAACCCCTGACCCCAAATAAATGTAAAAAATAAAAGAAAAATCGATTTCAAAAGCCAATTGTGCTAGGTGTAATGATGGCTCATGCCCACAATCTCAACACTCAGGAGTCTCGAGCAGAGGATCATCATGAACTCAAGGCAGCCTGGGCTAGAGTGAAACCCTCTCTCAAAACCAGAGACAGACTGAGACTGTAGCTCGTTCGGCAGACTGCTTGCCTGGTGTACACAAAGCCCTGTTTCAACCTCTAGCACCACATAAAGCCAAGTGTGGTGGTATATGTCTATAATCTCATCACTGGGAGGTAGAGACAGGAGGATCAGAAATTCAAAGCTATCCTCTATCCTCGCTAGACAGGAAGTTTGAGATCAGCCTGGACTGTCTCAAATACCAAAACAAACAAAAAAATTAAAACAACACACATCCCCCAAACATAAACAAACAACATCAAAAACCCCGAGTAAACAAACAAAGCCAATTGCATTAAATTTCTCTTCTGGATAGGTAAAGTGGTCAGAAGTGTTAAAAATATATAATACGCCTGGTGGTGGTGGCGCATGCCTTTAATCTCAGCACTCGGGAGGCAGAGCCAGGCGGATCTCTGTGAGTTCGAGGCCAGCCTGGTCTACAGAGTGAGTTCCAGGAAAGGCACAGAGCTACACAGAGAAACCCTGTCTCGAAAAAACCAATATATATATATATATATATATTACTTAGGCCGGGAAGATGGCTCAGTGGATGAAGGCAGCTGCTGCCAAGCCTGGTGACCTGAGTATAATCCCAGGCCCCACTTGGTAGGAGAGAACTGACTCCAGCAGGTTGGCATGAGTTCATGGGCAGATGGACCAACAGAAAATAAGTGTGAAAAACAAACTATATAAAACCTTGAGAGGAAAAAGAATCTCTCTCCTATACTGTAACCTCTCCTTCCGACAGTGTTTCCATACACATTTTCCTTCTGGAAATACAGGCACAACTACAGTTAATTATTTCACCCTTTAACAAAATAGGGTATAGAGACACATTCCTATGCTTTTTATTTAAGAATAGGTTTGGGAGATGTTTTGTGGACTTTCAAGTAGCTATACCATTTCATCATACGAACATTAAGGTTTTGGCTTCCTATTATATGTGCCAGTGAAGAGGAGTCTTGTGGCATATGTCTGTAATCCTGCCACTTGGAAGGCTGAAGCAGGAGGCTCATGAGTTTGAGGCTAGCTTAGGATACATAAAGAGACTATCCCTCAATAAAAAAATAAATTAAATAAACTAATAAAATTTCTAAGTTCCTATCCACTGGTGTAATTTCCCATCTCTTCTAGACACTGAAGAATGTTTCTCACCTTTACTGATATAGATGGTTTTACTTTCCTGAAAGCGTCTTCAAAATGCTTATGGCTGACCTTGAGCTCACCTGTGGAAGAAATGCATCAATACACGCCTCAGTATAGTCCATTAACTTGAAAGACAGGAAAACTGAGACAGGTGATCAGATGGAACCTATTCAAGTGCATTTGCTATGCCCCTCTCCAGCCCTGCCTCAGTGAGAACCTCTCCGTTGGTTTGAGGAAACAGGACTGCTGCTGGGAGTCACTGTCTCTCAGAAATGCTGGGATGGAAGAAAAATAGTTCAAGTCAAGCTGTGCATGCTACTCACACTGTCAGAAATGACCAGTGTGGTCTCAGGTGGAATTAATAAGAGATTATAAGAAGAGATGGTCAATAGAACTAGAAATAACCAGGAACCTGTATTATTATCCAAGGGTATGTTCTTGAATACAAAGTCACACTACTGAGTAACAAAGGCTAAACATTCTCAAAGACAAGATTTACCTAAAATAAGGTAATACATGTTGCTGAGCATGTCACTGAGACGTTAGACAGCAGAGTTAGCTATGGTTTGGGTAAGGTATTAGGGCAAAGTCTCTAAAGGCCAGAGAGCTAAAACTGAAAGCCACAGCAAAGCAGGGATGGCAGAATTTGTTACATATGCACACAAACAACAGCAGACAAATAAGTGGCAACTCTAATGCATGAGAAAAGGCCTGTAATTTTTAGTCACCAAACATACCCTAAGAAGGTGATCAGATTCAGCTTACAAAGTAGCATACGTGATCTTGGATTTGGCGGCGCGGAGAATGGGAGCAAGGAAGATATGACAGAGTCTCATCATGTGACCCATGAACTTAAGACCCTTCTGCTTTGGTTTCTTAAGTATGAAGATTACAGGGCTGGAGAGATGGCTCAGAGGTTAAGAGCACTGGGTATTCTTCCAGAGGTCCTGAGTTCAATCCTCAGCAACCATATGGTGGCTCACAACCATCTCTAATGAGATCTGGTGCCTTCTACTGGTTTGAAGACATACATGCAGACAGAACACTGTATACACAATAAATAAATCTTTAAAAAACAAAGTATGAAGATTACAGGTACACAACCAAATGTGGCTCTGATTTTTGTTTATAAAATGTTCTAAATTTGCCTACTATCATTAACTTCCAAAAGGAACAGAATAAAGTTTATAAAAAAAGAAGTTTCAACAACTGAATCTAAACATTATCTAGCAAACAAAACAAAAATCAAAAACACCCCCCCAAAATACCTTTTCTAATAAATATATGCAAGTGTGCCAATAAATCTACCCTAAGCATATGTTGCCGTAACAATATTTAGCTTTAAGATCTGTGGAGGTGGGCAGGAGAGATGACTCAGTGTTAAGAGTGGATACCGCTCTTGCAGAGGACCTGAATTCAGTTCCCAGTACCCATGTCAGGGGGCTCACAACCACCTGCAACTCCAGCCCCAGGGGATCTTAATGCCCGTGTGGTCTCTGAAGGCACCTGCATTCATGTACACATTCTCCCTCACCCAACCCCCCATAGACACACATATACACATAATTAAAAGGAGACCAGTACACATTTGAAGTTCCAATGAGTGTACACCTGTGCAATGCAAAGCACCTCAGAGACACTTAGGCAAAGTAAAGGCTACTTCTGTACTGCGCATGGCTGGAATACAGGTCATAAATGAATCTTTTCTGGCTACACATACCCAAATAGTAACATCAAAAATAGTACTGAAATGTGAAGTAAACAACAAACATGTTGAAAAGGCACCACATCATCCATAAAGGAATACATGGATTGTCTTTGGGCTATCTGGCTTTTGTGATGCTGGGGAAAGAATTCTGAGCCTTGCACATGCTAAGAAAATTCTCCATCACTGAGAGATAAAAGTTGCCATTTGGGGCTGGAGAGATGGCTCAGAGGTTAAGAGCACTGACTGCTTTTCCAGAGGTCCTGAGTTCAATTCCCAGCAACCACATGGTGGCTCACAACCATCTGTAATGAGATCTGGTGCCCTCTTCTGGCCTGCAGACATACATGCGGGCAGAACACTGAATACATAATAAATAAATAAATCTTTGAAAAAAAAAAGTTGCCGTCTGATTTTGTATTTCAAAGGAAAATCTTGGTATATGGAAAATTAGGTAATTCTTAATCTTTCCAATTTAGGTTGAATTTTAATAGGCAAGTGGATTTTACCTGAGCAAAAGAATTAAGATTTTCCAAATTGTTAAGTAGCAAACTCATAATGGCAGTGAGCGAATACATTAGCCTCTATCTAACCACTGTGTATACTGACAAGATACAATGCTGCTTACTAGAGAGATACTACATAACGACTATTGTGTCAACAAGAGTTTACATAATATTCCACAACATTTCTAAAGGTCTCATCAAAACAGTCATCGCTATTACACACTGTTTTAAAAAATGCTAGAAAAGCATCATTTTAAAGGGCAGCAAGGCTTTTAAATATCCAGAATGATAAACTAGACTGGAAAGAGATCCCAGAGAGCCTCATACCTGTTCCAACTGCACTCTTCTGTCCTGCTATTTCTTGTCTCAGGGCACAGAGGGAAGCTTCTCGGACCAAAGCAGAGAGGTCTGCACCCCTGTAATAAAAGAAGTGTTTTGTGTATCCTTAGGTATTCTAAGAGATGTTCAAGTATAACATCCCTAACAATGAGGAAAAAGGACAATGAATGATGGGGGACAAACTGAGTAGGATCAGGAGGAAAGAGCTTTTAACTTTCACTTAGAGAACTTTTAATCTTTAGAAGAAAGGGATGTGTGGAAGGTGTGATACAATGAAAAATAAAACTGTCCTTCCTCTTAGCCACAGATACTAATGTTAATATAAAACATCCATCCAGAGGGTAGGGCACAATGACCTGAGTTCAATTCCTGGAAATCACATTAAAGAAAAGGAGAAGGAGGAGGAGGAGGAGGAGGAGGAGGAGGAAAGGAAAAAGAAACCCAGTCAAAGACAGACAGGCAGACCCCTGGAGTTCACTGATGAGTCAGGCCAGGCTAATAGGCATGGGCTCCACGATTTAAAACAACAACAAAACCCTCCCTGTCTCAAAACACACTGTGGCTTCTGAGGAACAACACCTAAGCACCCAAGCGGTTTGTCCTCTGATCCCCACAGGCAGCTGCACATACCTGGATGAACGCGTATACAAACACACACACACACCACCAATTAGTAGAAACTTCACACATACAAAGCTGAGTGGACAGACATAGACATCAAGGTTTCATTTGTGTAATTATTCCAAGTAATAAATATTCCAAGTAATAATCGCAGGCTGGGCCAGCATAGTCCTAAGAGGTTAATGAAACATCAGTGTTGACTGAAGCTTTCCTATACTCAGCTTTAACATGATCCATAAAGATTCTTAAGAGTGTGAATTTTGGAACTAAAACCTTCAGGTATCAAATATTCAAGTTAAGATTCAAGACTAGGTCTTGGAAGTAAGTTTACACTGTTGAGCAACAGCCCTGAAGCCCTCAATGATGAAAATACTGACTTACTTAGCTTACTTTTTTGTGGGAAGTCCAGTATTATTTGGCCTTGCTCTAGAGGCAAATACCAAGTAGCAAAGGTGTTAGGAACAAATAACAGAGCTTTAAAATTACAGAGCAGCTGGAGGGTCTCAGTTAAACCACAACAAGAATAAACAAAAGCCGAAGGCAGAAATATCAGGAGTCATGCTGCTGTTGCAGGCTCAATGTGCACATGTATGCAGAGCACACAGCCTTGCAGATTAACCTCTGTTGTACAGATGTACCTAAGGAATATGGTATCTAGTGAGAAACACATGCTTTACATATTCCCAAAGTAGAACTGACAGTGAAGGGTAACAATGTGGTCAGGGAAGCTTGAGTGCCAACAGAAACAGTCTATGGAACAGTCTCAGAGGAATTCAGGCAAGCTGTCCTCTGAGAAGGAAGCAGCAAGAACCAGCCAGGCACTACATAAGATGCTACACAGGAAACCTCATTAGCTTCCACAATTTCCAACAACCTGAGAAATGGGCATCCTTTTTTTTTTTTTTTTTTTTTGGCTGATGAAGAAACAAACTATACTCCAGAGAGTTAACAGACTAGAGACTTAAATACTCACGTATAGCAATTACAACGAAGGTCATTGCCAATTGCTTCCAAATTTACATCTTCATCCAGTGGAGGTTTGGTGCCATTCTGAATAAGAGAGAGATGTGAGTTTTGTTTGAGGCGTTAAAGACTCATATACCTCCATGGCACTGGTTCTTAATGAAGAAGAAAGGCCAATGACTAAGGGAATAGAACCAACTCCAAAATCAATGTAGAGTGCTATAGAGTTCAATAAAGGGACATCTGGAGAATTAAGAGCAATGCTGAAGTGTAAGTCTAATAAATCCTTTCCTCCCCAACTTGCTTGTTGGTCATGGTATTTCATTTGACATAGCAATAGAAACCCAGGGAGTGGAATGTGGTGGTTTAAAAAAAAAAATGGCCCCCAAAGGGAGTGGCACTATTAGGAGGTGTGGCCTTGTGTGGAGGAAGTATGTCACTATAGGGGTGGGCTTTGAGGTCTCTTTTCTCAAGCTTCACTCAGTGTGTCAGTCAACTTCCTGTTGTCTCTGAGTCAAGATCTAGCGCTCTCAGCTCCAGCACCACATCTGCCTGCATGCAGCCATGCTCCCTGCCATAAGGATAATGGACTGAACCTCTGAAACTGTAAACGAGTCACCTCAACTAAATGTTTTTATTTAAGAGTTGCCATGGTCCTGGTGTCCCTTCACAGCAATAAAAACACTAAGACAGAGACAGAGTTTCTCTGTGTGTCCCTGGATGTCCTAGAACTCACTTTGTAGACTGGGTTGGATTCAAACTCAGAGGGATCTGCCTGACTCTTCCTCCACGGTGACTCTCACTGTTTTTAAAATGCTTTGAAAAATCAAATTAGTATCTCATCTGCAGAAGAGTCCTATAGTTCTGTGACATAATTGGGAGGACAGAGGGGAAGTTGTTTATGTAGTGCTAGTGATTATGCCATAGTGATTAATAATGTAAGACTGGAACATTGCAAGTGTCACCAAAGTGGGACAATCATCCTTGTCAATACCACCAAGGTAAACATCTTCAACCATTACTGGAAGATATTAAGTTGGGGGCTGGGAGCCACCCCAGTGGGCAGGAGCTGCTATGAGAGGCTTTAATATTCAAAAGAATCTTCCAACCTAACCTCGACTGTCACACAGCACATAGAACCTCCCATACATATTTCGCATGCCATTAGAGACTTTTACCTGAAACCTGGAAGCAGAGGGAAGAGGATCGCTGAGTTTGAGGCCAGCCTGGTCTACAGAGTGAGTTCCAGGATAGCCAGGGCTAAAAAAAGAGAGTTAATTATGAAGGCCAGGCATGGCAGTGCGTGCCTTTAATCCTAGCATTCAGGAGGCAGGCAGGCAGATCTCAGTGAGTTCAAGGCCAGTCTGATCTATGTTGCAAATTCCAGGCCAGTCCAGGCTATATAGTGAGACCTTGTCTCAATAACAACAACAAAACTAACTATGCTAACTCGGAAAACAGACGTCATTATGAAGACTTCAAATCTCAATTGTGTCTCTGAATGTTCGTGATGGACCTGTATTTACTTGCTTTACTGCCTCCAAAACCTCCTACTCCATTCAGAAAGATCTGATGATCAAAGATTTAAAGACACAGGGAACATGATTACAGTGATATTTGATAACACTGGTTAACACTAATTCCAATCCTTCATTTAGTTTACCTTCATTTTGAGTAGGAAAAATGAGAATGGACAGTATGTTCAGTGATCAAAACCAAACTACTTTGGGAGATGGAGGCCTGATAAACATTTAAGCCATAGAAAGAGAGTAATCAGCTAACCTAATTACTACCTAGTGTAACTTTAAAAGCAATATGGGCAGGGCTGGAGAGATGGCTCAGTGGTTAAGAGCACTTACTCCTCTTGCAGAAGACCTGGGTTCGGTTCCTAACACCCACATGAGGAGGCGCAGAACTGCAGTCACTCCAGTCCCCAGGATCTGATGCCTTCTGACCTCATTGGGCAACTGCTTACATGTAGTGTGCATAAATTCATGCAGATACACATACACATAAACAAAATATAAACATTTTTAAACACTACAAACATAGCAAAAAACTCATTTCTTTTACTCACTTTTGTGATAGTCTTCAATATGGCAACACGGTCTGCCGGGGGCGGCAAACCTACAAAGAGTGTTTTGTCCAGCCGGCCTGGCCGCAGAATGGCAGGGTCAATGATATCTAGAGAAGAGAGAAAAACAGAAACAAGTTAAATAGAACAGTTTTTGTTGTTGTTGTTGTTTTAATGTAATTAGTAAAAGACAGAGTTCTTTTTGAAAAAAAAGCTAAAAAACGTGCTCAATTGGATATTATTAAAGTCAAATGTTCTGGGGCTAGGACAGTGGCTTAGTTGGTAAAGTGTTTACAATGCAAGAATTAGGACCTAAGTTCAAATCCCCAGAACTCACATAAAAAGCAAAGCACGGCAGCAACTGTCTATAACATCAGCACTGGAAGGCAGAGGTAAGAGGATCCTGGTCAGCCAATCTAGCCATAGTGAGTTCCTGGTTTAGTGAGAAATCCTGTCTCAAGAAACAAGGTGAAGACTGAGGAAGATACCCTATGTTGTCCTCCACATACATGCACGCACACTTGCATACAAATTTCATGTACACATACCCCTCCCACACAAATCAAAAGCTACTACTTATCAAAACACATCCAACTGTCTTATGTTCCTTTGTGTTCCTGGAGGCTCTTAGTAGCTACAACACAGTGCTGAGCTTCATACTGCAAACATAAAAAGTGGGTGTTTTTTGTAACCCAGTGATTGATAGAGTACTTGTTTGGTATGCACAAGAACCTGGGTTTAACTCTCAGCACTGAAAAAAAAAATAATTAAAAAAAAAACCAGGCAGAAAATAATTATAGACATCAAAATAGTCACATTAGACAATGAAACAGAACGGCCAAACGGTCATGAATACAACTGAAAAAGACCCGGACAATCTATCTGTAAATATATGCAGTAAACTGACACAGCAGGGTTTGCTATAAGGGAAAAAGGAGTAGATGAGATATAATAGAGCAGAGGATAAACACAAATGCATGAGAGGGCAAACACAGGTAAACTAAGATTCATCAGTCACTCAACATAGGCCAAATCAGTACAGAAATGTCAAACAGAATACTATGTTTTACAACTAAGAATAAAGAACTGGAGAGTAAGGAACTCTTAAGATGACACAAGAAACCTATTAGGAAAGATAAAATGTATATAAATACTCAGAAGATGACTAAAGAAAATTTAATGACACTGAAGGGTCTATTATTCTCTAATCTACTGAAATTAAATAAAAATCAAAATTGCTTACAGTACACAAATATGAACAGTGGTATATAGCCCATTAATGAAAGAATATGCTGCTACAGAAGGCTGGAAGACAATCTTTTTGAAATCTGCTAGGAAAAAAATGTATATGCTCAAGAAAGGTAGTGTATGATCATATTTAAATCAATGTTTTGTCTTGAAAGACTCTATACTCTTATGATCAATCATTATTCCTGTGATAGTTTGAATAGGTATGGCCCTCATAGACTCATGTGCTATAGAGAGTGGCACTATTAGGAACTGTGGCCTTGTTGGAGTAGGTGTGGCCTTGTTAGAGAAAGTGTGTCACTGTTGGGGCAGTCTTTGAGGTCTCATATATGCTCAAGTTACACCAAGTACAGCACACACTTCTCCTTCTGCTATCTGTGGATCAAGATGTAGAACTCTCAGCTCCTTCTCCAGCACACACTGCCACGCTTCCCACCATGATGATAATGGACTAAACCTCTGAAACTATAAGCAAGACCCAATTACATGTTTTCCTTTGTAAAAGGTTTCTTGGTCATGGTGTCCCTTCACAGCAATAGCAACCCTAAGACAATTCCCAATACTAGTATTGTATCATTGTAATTGCTCACGACCTGCTAACATTATCAACAACACTCAGATTGTAAGACATTCCTGCCAAGTAGGTACTTTCATCTGACAGTCACTAAGATGCAGTAATATATAGTGTAGTATGTAGTATACCACACACACACACACACACACACACACACACACACACACACACAAAACCCTGTGGTATACTATATATGTTGGAAACGTAAATGTAATCCTGGCACCTGGGAGGTCGAGGCAGGAAAAATTTGAATTTAAGGCCAGCATGGGCTACATAAAAAGATTCTGTCTCAAACAAAACAAAATAAGGCAAAACCATCAAAAAGAATATATATAGTCTCTGCTCCTGCTCCCAGCACAGAATGTTTAGAATTTTCTGAGTGACAAGAGTGTCTTTGCTGCACTAATGAGGTGACTTATGATGAGTCCCTAGATATCATTAGGATGAAGATGAGTCATAGCACAGCCCAGGAATGGAATCAGTGTTCAAATTTTGAACCACACCCTGAATTCTGGGGAAAAGCCCAAATTCAATCATGTGGCCAATGAGCTAATTTAGTACGTCCCAGTGGTGGTTTGAATAAGAATGGCTCCATAGGCTCATATATTTGAATACTTAGGGAGTTGTTGAAATGGGTGTGGCCTCACTGAAGGAAGTGTGTCACTGGGGTGGGCTCTGAGGTTTCAAAGCCTATTCCAAGCCCAGAGTCTCTCTCTTCTTGCTACCTGTGGATCCAGATACAGAACTCGCAGCTACCTCTTCAACACTGCCTGCCTGTGATGACAATGTATTAAAACTCTGAAACTGTAAGCCAGCCTTTCTTTCATAAGACTTGCCATGGTCATGGTGTCATGGTGTCTCTTCAAAGCCACAGAACACTAATACATTGTCCATAATGAAGTCCTAAGTGCTATTAAGCGTAGAGATGGCTCAACAGTTAATAGCAGTTGATGCTCTTCCACAGCAGCTGAGTTTGGATCCTAACATCCATGCCAGGTGGCTCACAAGTGCCTGTAACTCTAGCTCCTGAGAATTTGACAAAGTCTTCTGGTTAGCAGACAGTTATCAAACATCACAGTAGACTATGAAAGTCTGGATTGCAGGGAAGGCCAAGGGTTAAAAATATGAACAGAAATTAGAGTAAAAAAGAAAAGCTAACTTTAGCACTTTGGAAGTTTTTAGTCTTTTTTCAAATCTAACAGAATGCTTAAGCTTGAAAACAATTTTTAAATCGTAGGTATAGATCAATAATGGGGCAAGCCTCCATCATAAAATCTTTAAAAAATTTATCTTAAATTCTTGGGTATAATGAAGAGTCTGTTCCTTGTTTCCTATGAACTTGAGGAAAACCACAGCGCGCGCACACACACACACACACACACTTCAAGACCAGTTTTAGGGTCAAAAGTGGGCATCATGCCAGGTATGGTGGTCCACGCCTGTACTCTCCACACTCAAGAAGCTAAGGTAGGAAGACAGATGGCTCAAGCCAACCTACGTAGCAATATCCTGTCTCCAAAACTCAAATAAACAAAGCAGAAACAGTGAAGAGTGTGGTACAAGGATTCGCTGGTAAGAAGACCCCTTTATTAGGTTGTTCTAGTTTGTTCCTATCGCGGTGATAAGCACTAAGAGTAAAAAAGACCAAAAGCAACTTAGGGAAAAAGTATTTATTTGGCTTCCACTTAATGCTGCTAATAGCTTGCTCACTGGTTCATATTCAGTCAGCTTTCTCTTTTCCTAAGATTTATTTATTTTTATTTTATATGCTTTTATTTATTTATTTTTTATTTATTTTGTTATTTTGTTATTTGAGACAGGGTTTCTCTGTGTGGCTTTGGAGCCTTTCCTGGAACTCACTCCGTAGCCCAGGCTGGCCTCGAACTCACAGAGATCTGCCTGCTGGGATTAAAGGCGTGCGCCACCACTGCCCTGCTTTATTTTATATGTTTCATGAAGGTCTTCCCTGCATGTATATATGTGCACCGTGTATCTCTGGTGCCCAGAGACCAAGAGAGAGCATAGGATCCCATGAATTGGAGTTATAGATGGTTGTGAGCAGATGTAGGTGCTGGGAACTGAATCCACATCCTCTGCAAGAACATCAAAAGTGCCTTTAACCTCTGAGTCATCTCTCCAGCCCTAGTTTTCTTTATCTACCTGCCTAGGGAGGTTGCCTCTCATGCCGACACTCAAGATAATCTCTTACAGACACTGCCAAAGACTAATCTTATCTGAGCAACTAATCATTCAAGTCAAGTTCCTTCTATCTTCCCAGGTGACTCTAGGTTGTATCAAGTTAACAACAAAAACAACCAGCACAAAAGTCAACAAAGAAAAAACATCAGAAAATAATTTTTTAAATTTATTTATTTTTATGTGCATTGGTGATTTGCCTGCATGTGTGAGGATGCTAGATCCCCTGGAACTGGAGCCACAGACAGCTGTGAGTTCCCATGTGGGTGCTGGGAATTGAACCCTCATCCTTCGGAAGAACAGCCAATGCTCTTAACCACTAAGCCATCTCTCCAGCCCCCAGAAAATATGTTTTTTAATTTAAAAAGATTTATTATTATTATTTTATGTGTACAATGTTTTGTCTGCAAATATGTCTGTATGACATGCTTGCAGTGGATCCCCTGGGACTGGAGTTACACACAGTTCTGTGCTGTTTTGTGGGTGAGCGTTCTGAACTGTTAAGCCATCTCTCCAGCCAGTGTTTTTTACTACAGCATACACAAGTGTGGTGTTATTTTGTTTGTGCTCTAACAAATAAAGCTTGCCTGGAGATCAGATCACTAGAAGCCAAGCAGTGTTGGGCTGGAGAGATGGCTCAGAGGTTAAGAACACCGGCTGTTCTTCCAGAGGTCCTGAGTTCAATTCCCAGCAACCACATGGTGGCTCACAACCATCTGTAATGAGATCTGGCTCCCTCTTCTGGCCTGCAGGGACACATGCAAACAGAACACTATATACATAATAAATAAATAAATCTTAAAAAAAAAAAAAGAAAAAAAAAAAAAAAAAAAAATATAAAATTTAAAAAAAAAAAAAAAAAAAAAAAAAAAAGAAACACAAACAAGGGGGAAAAAAAAAAAAAAAAAAAGAAGAAGCCAAGCAGTGGTGGCAGACACCTTTAATCCCAGCACTTGGGAGAAGGAAACAGGAAGTGATAGAGCTGGGCGGAGAGAGGAAGTGATAAGGTGGAGTGGAAGCAGGAACTCTCTGGTGGCTGGCTGCTCTGCTTCTCTGATCCTTCAGCTTTCACTCTGATATCTGACTCCGGGTTTTTATTAAGACCCATTAGAATTCGAGCTACACACAAGAGCTGTTTGAGGTTATATTTCACTTTATGAACTCATTTGTGTAATGTTCTTCTTTCTTACCTGGCCTATTAGTGGCAGCCAAAATAAAAACTTGCTGACGTGTTTCCAACCCATCCATCTCCGTAAGCAGCTGATTCACCACACGGACACTAGCTCCTGCCTACAAAATAAAAACAAACAAACAAACAAATAAATAAATAAATCTAGTTCCATCACCTTCAACATAAAGAAAGCAGCCTCCTTCCTCTATGTTTCCTCTGCACAGAATACATTTACTAACCTGAATGAGAACTTTCTGTTGAAGAAAGATTACATTGACTGAGCAGTAGCATGAACCCAGAAGTCCCAGGTACTCAGAGGCTAAGGCAAGAGACCACCTAAGTCTAGGAGTACAGGGTCAAACTGAGAAACCAAGAGGCTCTTTATAGAAATATAAAATAAAGAGAGAGAGAAAGGAACAAGGTATGGACCAGAGGAGGAAGTGAGGAAGGAAAGAAGGAAGAAAGGCAGGCAGATGGGCACCAATGAGTACTTCTTAAAAAGTCACAATATATAGATACTGTGCAAAACACAGTCGTCAGTGGATTCCCCAGCAAAGCTGTTATTATTCAGTCAGGATGAAAAAAACTGAAGCTCAGAAGAGGTTATTTGTCTCAGGTCTTAGCTCTACATAAGGAGAGAGGTGAAACTCACACTGAATTGTACGATTCTGAACTATTTAGTAGTACCATGAACCTCCATCTAGGCAAATCGAAACTCAGCTTCTGAGCTCTAGATCTCTGCCTATGTCAAGTGTCCCACATCTTTCAATGCAATACACACAGGAACACTGAGTACATTAAGATGTTTTATCTGTTTCATGAAATGAATGGTACAAAGTATGGCTATTAAGGGCAACACCCAAGAGAACGATTCAGGAAATAAGTACAGGGTTACAGAGATATGGAGACATGGCAATAGAATACATAGACAATGAAGGAAATGAGAACGTGGTGCTATGGATGTTTCATTATTAATTGTCTTTCTTCAACATAAATTTATGTATAGACACAGCAATGTGCTTAAACACACACAGATTCTTTGAACTGGGTACATTTGTGGAGACTTATTGTTATTCTCTGGTACACAGTACTAAATAATTAAGACATCAATAGACTCATAATCTAGACTCAATAACATCAAGAATCACTAGATTTTAGCCTTGTGGTAGTGCACGACTTTAATCCTAACACCCAAGAAGCAGAGGAAGATGGATCTCTGTGAGTTTGAGGTCAGCCTGATCTACACAGCTGTTGTGGAATAGTCCTTTACACTGTGTCAAGATGTGTCACCGTGATCAGTTTAATAAAGAGCTGAACAGTGATAGGTAGGCAGGAAGAGGTTAGGCGGGACTTCTGGGACTCAGAGAGGAAGAAAGGGCAGGGTCACCAGCCAGATGTGGAGGAAGCGACATGAGCAGTATGGAGAGATGAGGTAATGGGTGACAGAACCCAGACGAAAACAAATGGGCTAATTTAAGTTCTAAGAGCTGGTGGGACAAGCCTAAGCTAAGGCTGAGCTTTCCTAATTAATAAGAAGTCTCCATGCTGTTATTTGGGAGCTGGTGGTACAGAGAAAGACTTGATACACACAGTGGATTCCAGGACAGCCAGGGCTACACAAAGAAACCCTGAATGGAAAAGAAAAAAAAGGAAAAAAAAAGAACTCCTAGGTTCAAAAGGAAATTGTGAGGCCGCACAAACGTGAGAGCGTGACTTAGGACCCAGCACCCACATCAGAGTTGAGTGTGGCAGCCCTGGAAGGGGACACAGACAGAGTTCACAGGCCTTGCTGACCACCAATGGAGCTCAAATGCAGTAGGAGACCCCGTCTCAAAAGGAGTGAGTTCAAGAGTGAAGGAGCAGGACACTTGACATCCTCCTCTGGTCGCTGTGAACACACATACATAGGCATGCACACCTGCACACAAGTAGCATACATCACATACACACAACACATACATGTACACATACATACAAAAATAAAATTTAAAAATGATCCTCCTTAACCAAGAGAAAA
Source organism: Peromyscus nudipes (assembly GCA_902168325.1). NCBI lineage: Eukaryota > Metazoa > Chordata > Mammalia > Rodentia > Cricetidae > Peromyscus > Peromyscus nudipes. Next base: position 23,522 of record CABHPH010155995.1, on the reverse strand, counting down.
ACTACAGAATCCAAACAGGATGCAGATTTTGTAATAATAAGCTAAAATTACAATACTCTGTAACAAAATAAAGGTAAGTTATAAGACTGGAGAACTGATGTTAGCATGCAAACCCAGAAAAGGGACTAATTTCACTACATACTTATATAAAAAAATCTTTGATACTTACTTCTCGGTCTGATCTTCGAGGACATAAAGCATCCACTTCATCAAAAAATATCACACAGGGTGCTGAGTTCTTGGCTCGTTGAAAAACCTGCCGCACAGCACGTTCGCTCTCACCAACGTACTGAACAGATCAGAAAGTAGAAAAAATGAAGACAGTTCAACCTTGGGGCTGAGTACCAAATGACAGTAGCTTTATGTTATGTAGATCCTGTGCATTTTTATACTTAGGAATAGTAAACAATTAAAGAAAAAGAGGTCACGAATTTGAGAGAGAGCAAGCAGGGGGAGAGGCACAAGGGAGTGGTTGGATAGAGGAAAGGGAAGAGGTCAGATGTTGTAATTATAGTTTAATTTAAAAAGTATTAAAAAAATTGAAGTCCTAGATGTCAGAGTTCTAAAAAGTATTAGATTAAACCATATGCAATTGCTAGTATTAAGTCATTTTGACATATAAAAACAGGCAGTTGTCCTGGATATGGTGGCACACCCCTATAATCTCAGTGTTTGAGAGGGTGAAGACAGACATGGAGATCACCAGTTTCAAACCAGCGTGGACAACACAGCAAAGCCGGGCAGTGGTGGCGCACGCCTTTAATCCCAGCACTGGGGAGGCAGATGCAGGCGGATCTCTGTGAGTTCTAGGCCAGCCTGGTCTGCAGAGTGAGTTCCAGGACAGGCACCAAAACTACACGGAGAAACCCTGTCTCAAAAAAAAAAAAAAAAACCCAAAAACCAAAAACCAACAAGAAAAAAACCCCAAAAAAAGAGACAGCCTCCAGGCAGTGGTGGTGCACGCCTTTAATCCCAGTGGGGAGGCAGAGATAGACGGATCTTTGTGAGTTAAAGGCCAGTCTGGTCTACAAAGTGAGTTCCAGGACAACCAGAGCTACACACAGAAAAACAAAACAAACAAAAAAACAGAAAGCCAATTACATATTTAATCAAATATGTTGTTTTTATTTACAAAATCAAGACTAAGTAGAATATAAAATCTCTAGTTAAAAAAATTCCATTAATTCTATTGTAGTCTAAAACTAATTTCCTATTTCTTATGTAGTGAAATACCCAGGAGTAACTGTTCCTCATTTAACAGTATTTTGAAAACACACAAACCAAACTGATGCCTACTCTCATATATAAACAAACAACTATTCTTGCTAAAATAGGAAAAAAAATTATGTAGCAACAGTGGAGTCGGGGTGAATGCACTAAGCATAACATAGATTCATAATGCCTTATTCCATGCTAAATTTAATCTAAATTTAAATAAAAATATTAAGTTCAGTCAAGGAAATATAGCAATCCATAAGTAGCAATATATCAAGACTGAGTAATAAGAATTTATATGTAAGGAAAAGGTTTTACTTTTCAGCTGGACATAAAATTTTTCTGATAGGGCTGAGAGTGTGCCTCAAGTAGTACAGCATTTGCCCAGCATGCACAAGGCCCAGACATCATTACAAGAAAAGAGACAAAGTTTCCATAACTAACACTAAGCAAGAGCAGGTTTGGGTTGGGGAGATAAAGAGCTTGCTGTGCAAGTGTGAGTGAGGGTCTGAGGGACCCACATGAAAAAAACAACCTGGTGGCTAGAACTTATAATCCTAACACAGGAGAGGTGGATACCGGGGGATCCTTGGGACTCTTAGTCCTATAATCAGACTCATCATGGTTTATCTTAATTAAAATAAGGGCAGGTGCCACACAACTTACCATATTTAATAATTCAGGGCCTTTGACGGATATAAAATTTAGTCCAGACTCATTTGCCACAGCCTACCAGAAGAAACAAAAAAATATTAATAAGATAAATAGGAAAAAAACCTTTTGTATTTATTGGATTGTCAAATATTGAAATATTAAGCCAGATGTGGTGGCATGTATACACCTTTAATCCCAGTAATTGGGAGACAGAGGCAGGCAAACCTTTAGGAGTTGAGGGCCAGTCTGATCTACACAATGAGTTCCAGGTCACTAGACTGAGGTCCTATCTAAAAAAAAAAAAGAAAAGAAACGCTATTTTAAATAGCCATTAAAAATTTAAGTCGTGGGCTGGAGAGATGGCTCAGAGGTTAAGAGCACTGACTGCTCTTCCAGAGGTCCTGAGTTCAATTCCCAGCACCCACATGGTGGCTCACAACCATCTGTAATGAGATCTGGCACCCTCTTCTGTATACATAATAAATAAATAAATCTTAAAGGCGTGCACCATCATGCCTGGATTATTTAAAAAAAAAAAATTTAAGTCGTAAGATGAACTTTAGAAAGCCACCTTGATATATTTTAAAAACATGCATTCTGTTCACTGAAAAATGATTTAGGACTACATTCTAATAAAATTACCAGTGAACAACACAAGGTTATACAATGTAATGGGATTTTTGGGTCAAGGTCTCATGTGGCCCAGGTTGGCCTCGAACTCATTGTGTAGCAGAGGATAACAAACTCCTGATCCTCCTGCCTTTAGCTCCCACGGACTGGGATTACTGGCATGTGCAACTATATCCATATTACCATAAACTACGAAATATCTCTATGGGAAAATACAACCGAGGCCTTAAACACCGTTTCCATTTCTTATGACATTTACTTGTGTCTGCAGATGTAAGTGTGGTGTGCACATGCTTCACGTACTCCTGTGGACCAAGAGGACAGTCTGGAGGAGTCACTTCTTCCCTTCCACATGCAGGTCCTGGAACTGAACTCAGGCCTTCAGCCCTGATGGCAAGAGCCTTAACCCGCTAGCTGGCTATCTCTTCAGCCCAGAGTATTGAAAATACTTTATTCAGGGGCTGGATAGATGGCTCAGTGGTTAACAGCACTGGCTGCTTTCCCAGAGGACCTGGGATTCCCAGCACCCACACGGCAGTGGGTGTAACCCTTTGTAACTCCAGTTCCAGGGGTTCTGATGCTTTCTTTTTTTTTTCTGATGCTTTCTTTTGATCTCTCTGGGCCCAGGCACACATACAGTGCAGACGATATTAAAAAAAAAAAATCTAAAACTACTGTATTCAGGAAATAATACTAAGCAAGAAAGTTAAAGACTGTTTATTTGAAGCCAGGTATAGTAATAGACATTTACAATCCCAACACTCAGGAGGCAAAGGTAGGAGGTAAGAGTCTGAGGTCAGCTTGCACTACATAACGAGTTCCAGGTCAGCCTAGATAGGATACAGAGCAAGACACTACTCTCTTTAATTAACATAAAAATTTTCTTAAATAAAATTTTACATTTTAGGCCGGGCGTTGGTGGCGCACGCCTTTAATCCCAGCACTCGGGAGGCAGAGCCAGGTGGATCTCTGTGAGTTCGAGGCCAGCCTGGGCTACCAAGTGAGCTCCAGGAAAGGCGCAAAGCTACACAGAGAAACCCTGTCCCGAAAAACCAAAGAAAAAAAAAATTTACATTTTAGGAAGATACATATATTATAGCTATGGTTTAGATATGAAACATGTCCAAAAAGTTTGTATGTTAAAGGCTTGGCTTTCTGCTGACAGGGTTTTGGGAAGTAATTGGATCCTAAAAGATTTGACCAAAATGATAGATTAATTGATACATTAATAATTCGATCTTGCTGGGTGGTGGTGGCACACACCTTTAACCCCAGTACTTGGGAGGCAGAGGCAGGCAGCTCTCATGAGTTTCAAGAGAACCTGGTCTACAGAGAAAATTCCAGGATAGCCAAGGCTACACAAGGAAAAAAAAAATTCCATCTCATTACTGAGGCAGTGGAATGCTTGAGAATGTAAGTCACCAGGGGCACATTCTGGAAAGATTTATCTCATTCCCAGTCTCTTCCTGGCTCTTCCTCTCCCTGCTTCCTAGCTTCCACGAGGTAAGCTACTTTCTTTTGTTACTCTTGTGCCTCGATGTTCTCCCTCACCACGGGCACAGAAACATGGAGCCACCAGATACTGGACTAAGGTCTCAGAAATCGTGAGCCAAAATATGTCCCCTCACCTTTAAGTTGTTTAGGAATTTGATTACACCAACAAAAGCTCATAAACAAATTATCTTGCACATATTATATATTGATATGTATAAAAGAAAAATAGCTGGGACCGACTACAAAATGAAACAGTGGTAGCAGAAAGCAGTAGGATTATAAACGTTTTTTCTCTTTTGGTAATTTATATTTTCTATTCCAAAAGTTTTTTTTTTAATATTGTAAAGAACATAGTGAAAATACTCAAGTTATAATAATTAAACAAAAGCAAGAAATAAGCTCAGCTACAAACTAAAGTTATACAGTAATATTGGATAGTATGAAGATTAGAATGCCCTCTGAGCAAAAGTGACTGGTGAGTTCATGAAATGTTCCCTAACTGTGAGAGACACATAGGCTTTCTGTCCTCAGGGGACAGGACCCTTTTCTTTCTTCTTTCCCAGGAAGGAGGGTGGCACAACAAATTAAAACCATTTTGTTCTAAAGAAGAACAAACAATGTGGAAAATTTTATTAAAAAAACAAAACAAAACAATTAGTTTTGCTAAAATAGATTTCTAACAAAGTATACAAAGGATTTATTTCATGATATACTTAAACCTTTATTATCCTACTGAAGGCAAGACATGCCATGCATGCCGTTGAACTTGCACCGTACCTTTGCTAGCAGAGTTTTCCCACATCCAGGAGGACCAGCTAGGAGGATGCCAGCTGGAGTCACCAAACCAAGAGTTCTGAACTGGTCTGGGTTACGTACCGGTGCCTAGAAGAAACAATGCCAACAGTGATCCATCACCGGTGTCCACTTTACACTGAATGTTCAAATGTTTCTCATCTTTTATGCTCAACCCTGACCACGAGGCCTGAACACGGCAATGCCTGGCTGACCCTTGTCTGAGACATCAGGTACATGGTGACAAATGGGAAAGGCTCTCTTGTTTTCTTTTTTGAGACAGGGTCACACTATGTACTCCTGGTTAGCCTGGATCTCGACATGTCGACAAGGTTGGTCTCAAGCTCAAAGATCCGCCCGTCTCTGTCTCCTAAGAACATGATTACAGGTATGTACTACCGCATTAAGCCAAAGTCACTATTCCTAAGGAATTTATACATACATGTAAATTATGAAAACATATTAGGCAAAAAATATAATATTTCACTATTTTTTATATGTGCCAATGTACATAGATCGGAGGACAAACTCTGGTGTGTGTCCTTGCCTTTCACCTTCTTTGAGTCAGGGTCTCTTGCTTTTCTGTTGTGTATACCTAGCAGGCCTGTCCTATTCCTACTTCCGGTCTCCCTCTTGGAGGGTTGTGCTTACAGACACTCACTACTGCATCTGGTTTAACATGGTTTCTGGGGATACAAACGTAGGTCCTTACCTTTGCATGGCAAAGGCTTTACCCACTGAGTTCTTCCCCCCGGGGCCAAGATAAACTATTTCAATATATTAAAATCAAGTTTTAGAAAATCAGCCAAATTTCTAAAGTCCAGGTACAGCTTTCTCCAGGAAATCCCGAGACAAGCAGACCCTGCACACGGTCAAATGCCACACATGCCCGTTCTCTGCAATCCTGGTTACTTTCACTTTTGGGAGTACACACCTCTTAAATGGATCATAATTCAATTAAAGTGGTCAGAAAGCAGAAAAGTAAAAGTAAACTAAAATCAATCCAAAGTTTCAAGGGTGTCAAGACTGCCTTGATTCTCTTGAATCAAGAGGCAAGAAAGTGGTTTTCACACAAATTGGTCTTGAGTGAAACCTGAATTGTTTTTTTGAACTCACTATATAGTAACCAAACATAACCAAAATAATGAGTATGGAATGTCTCAAGAGAATAGCTTCTCATTGGTGGAACATTCAGACTTAAAAAAGGTGACAACAGAGGCTAACTTTCCTATTGTAATATCTGAACTGTATCTCAGTAAAACTGTATTTTAAAAGATGTATTTGGGGGCAATAGAGATGGCTGTGTGGTTAAGAGCATTTATTGCTCTTGCTGAGAACCTGGGTTCCTTTCCCAGCACCCACAAGAGGTGGTTCTCAACAATCTATAAATCTAGTTCTAGAGGATCTGATACTTTCTGACCTCCGCCAGTACTAGGCATGTACACGTACCCACATATACATACAGGCAAAACACTCATACACATAAAATAAAAAATTAAGTAATTTTTTTAAAAAAATAATATAATCTGGTAGACATGCATGCAGGTCTTTTTTTCTAGATCTTAACTCATGACCAATGCCAATGACACTGATAGCTGATATACCTACCAATATTGCCATTATGAGCTCTTCTCTAATATCTTCCAGGGCACCAATATCGGCCCATGTCACATTAGGGACAGTTACAAAGCCTTCCCTTTTGGCAGAAGGCTGGACTTCCGCTAGAGCAACAATGAAGTCATTTAATTCAATGCATAGTCCTTGCATCTGTTCTTGTGAGAGGGGATCTTGGTCTCTTAGTAACCTCAACAACCTTTGCAATTCATCCTTTAAGACAACAGTTAAAGGAAAAAAGTGTCAACCACAAAGTTACATGTAATTTAAATAATTATTCCAAGATTCCCTAAGTTATAGTGAATTTAATGAACTTCTATGTATTGTAATAATTTCTCCTTTACATAAGATATATTAATTCATTCTAAGTAGATCCTATATTTGGTTAAATAAAGATAAATGAATTATAATCAAGATATATAAATATAATTTCTAGGCCAATATTAGTGGCCCATGCCACTCAAAGTCATCCTCAGCTAATATATGTTTGGAGGCCAACACAGTCAGAGAGAGGGAGAGAGAAGAGAGATTAATTTTATATTAAATACATTTCTAAATCTTTTTTTTTTTTTTTTGGTTTTTCGAGACAGGGTTTCTCTGTGTAGCTTTGCGCCTTTCCTGGAACTCGCTTGGTAGCCCAGGCTGGCCTTGAACTCACAGAGATCCGCCTGGCTCTGCCTCCCAAGTGCTGGGATTAAAGGCGTGCGCCACCACCGCCCGGCACATTTCTAAATCTTAAACTAGGGTTAGATAATGCAAACAGAGGCAGTTAGCCAAAATCCATTTCATCAATTCATTTCTATATATTCATAAAACAGCTGACTTAAGAAGAGTTACTCTGGCAACAATATAAATTCATTATAAAGTTCTCTAATGCCTTACCAATCAAATACACAGTAGGCAACTTTCCTAGGCCAATGAATCTTAAACTTCAAAGGCAGGTTTCTTGCTTTGTGAAGAACATTAAGGGATAGAAACAAACCCCCTCCTCATCCCCAACCCCGAGACAGGGTTTCTCTGTAGCCCTGGCTGTCCTGGAAGTTGATCTGTAGACCAGGCTGGACTTGAACTCACAGAGATCCCTGCTTCTGCCTCCCTGAGTGCTGGGATTAAACATGTGCACCACCACTGCCTGGCAAAATTTCTTTAATTGATTAATTCATGTTGGTAGGTGTTCTGCCTACATGTAAGTGTGTGTACCATGTGTTATGTCGGGTGCCCACAGAGGCCAGAAGAGGGTGTTGGATCTTCAGGGACTGAAGTTATGGACAATTGAGAGTTGCCATATGGGTTCTGGGATTTGAACCCACATCCTCTGGAAGAGTTCTTTACCAATGAGCCATCCCTCTAGCCCGTTTTAGCTCTTTATTCATTCTATAACCACCATCTATACATATCTATCTATGATACTGGTATATTTACTGTGTTCTTTGTGCTAGGAAAGGTAATACTAGTAACTAAGATTAAAATAAAAGAACTTGTGTTTGACTCAGCCAGTTTATCAAGGTAGGGAAGATTATGCAGCAAACTGCTGCATTAAAACCACCACACTGGAGCTGGAGAGATGGCTAAACACTGGCTACTATTCCAGGACCCAAGTTCAATTCCCAGCACCCACATGGCAACTCACAACTGTCTGTAACTCCCGTTCCAAGGGATCCAATGTCCTCTTCTGGTCTCCTCAGATATCAGGCATGAATATAGTGCACAGATATACACACAGGCAAACACTTGTACACATACATTAAAAAACCCACAAAACAAAAACAAACAAACACAGTACCATACCTTGCAGATGTATTATTATTCAATAAATTCTGCTATTTATAGTGCTTTTTTATTTCTCCCTGTAGTCTCACTCTACCAAGGTCTTTAAATGCAGAACTTGATTTTTCATTGTTGTATTTAGCAGCATTTAGAAGCATTCCTAATAAATACTTACTAATAATAAAGAAGTCAAACTTGGATTAAAGTAAGCCCCAAGTTTGACCTAAATTCATATTAAAGTTAAATTGAACAAAATAAGTTTTAAAATATAGCTCTAGGGCTGGAGAGCTGGTTCAGTGGTTAAGAACACTTACTACTCTCATGGAGGACCTGGGATCAATTCCCAGCACCAACAAGTGGCTCACAACCATCTGTGACCCCAGTCCCAGGGGATCAGCAGCTCTCTTCTGACTTCCATAGACAATAAGCACACATGCCTGCACATATACACATGTAGGCAAACACTCATACACATAAAACAATAAGATCTAACATAAAAATGAAATAAAATACAGCTCTACTTAATAGAATCATGTGGTAAAGCCCATAAAATGCATCTTGAACTTATAGAAAGTTTACAGCATTTGCTAGTCTGTGTATGAAAATACAGTTATCTAACTGGAAATTGGGAAATTTAAGTATTTCTAGCGTATCTGTGAATATATTTTTACAGATTAGAAAATCTTCCTTATGCAGGGCAGTAGTGGCTCTTTTTGAGTTTGAGGCCAGCCTGGTCTACAGAGCGAGTTCCAGGACGGCTAGAGCTGTTACAGAGGAACCTTGTTTGAAAACAAAAACAAAAACAAAAAACAAAATAGAGAGAGCAAGAGCACTGGATAGCACCTGGGTTCCAGAAGTGGGCTCGGCCCCCAGCCTCTCCTCCTGGGCTCCTTCAGGGGGCAAAGCTTCCATCTCAGGACTCTTCTGCTGCTCCTGCTGCTTCATCAAGACCCTATTGACTGCACACATGGCTGCCTCTCGGCAAAGTGCCATCAGATCAGCACCGACAAAGCCCGGAGTTAGGTGTGCTAAGTGACAAAAATTAAAAGTTTCCGGAAGTCTCAGTTTTCGGCACAAAGTTTGAAGTATTCTGTAGAAACGACAGTTTAAAACATTTAGACTCCTAATCTAACAGTAAAAGCAAATTCCTGCCTGTATTTATTTGAAAGATCATACTATATTAATCCCTATTGATGGTATCATAATAAATGCTATATAAGATGAAACAAATCATTCACTCAATAAATGCTTAGTCACTACTGCATGCCCAACTTTATCCAGAAAAGCTTATGCAAAATATCTGCTTATTGGGAACTATGCTATCTATGCATTATAAAGAACTTATAAGCAGGTTTCGTTGTTGTTGTTGTTGTTTTCTTTTAAATCCACTTTTAAGTGTTTCCCAATATGTAGAGGAAATAGCTTATGGGGGGTACTTTCAGAACAAACAAAACATGTACTTATCACAAAAAGAAACATCCACACTCAAATCATACTTCTATTTAGCACCAAAAGTTTGTTTTTTCCCCTTAAAACAGGGTTTTAGTGTGTCGCTTTTGTTGGCCTGCAACTTAAATATGTACAACAGGCTAACCTTAAATTCACAGACTGCCTCTGCCTCCCCTAAACTGGAATTAAAGCCATGTTTCTTCATGTCAAGCTCTAAAAGTCATCTTTTGGAGGCATATATTCATTATACAAAATGAAGTTTTCATAATGATATTTATCTTGATATTTCAAACATCCAACATTGCAGGGGTTTGGACTTTGAGACAGGGTCTCATGCAACTCAAGGTGGTCTCAAACTTTGTATATAGTGGAGGATGGCCTTGAACTCTTGATCCTCCTGCCTCTACCTCCCAAGTACTAGGATTACACATGTGTACCACCGTGATCAGCTAACATCATTTCCTGTTGTTCAGACCCTATACTGTACACGTAAAGAATTCTATTAAGGCCAACTGACAATATGATATGTGTCAATGTCATTTATTTTAAGAGATGGGGGTTCTTCTCATGTTGTCTTGGCTAATTCTGAGTCCTCAGCTCAAGTGATCTTCCTGCCTCAGTTTCCTCAGAAGAACCTGCGGTGTAGGTACATGACACCACACCCAGATTCTTCTTTTCTTTCTTTTTCTTTTTTATAATTTATATTACAATTTATTATTTTTATTTTATGTGCATTGGTGTTTTGCCTGCATGCATGTCTGTGTGAGGGTGTCAGATCTTGGAGTTACAGACAGTTGTTAGCTGCCATGTAGGTACTGGGAACTGAACCCGGGTTCTCTGGAAGAGCAGCCAATGCTCTTAACTGCTGAGCCATCTCTCCAGCCCCACACCAAGCAGCTTCTAATTTTGATTTTTCAATTTTTTAAAATGACATCTAAATGGAGTTAGACTTTATTTTTAAAAGCCCTTTAAGGTATTACCATTTCCTAAGCCCGTAGCCCCTAGGATGGATTATATGCAGAGAAGTGCTCATACTTGTATAAGATTGTAACCCTGGCTAGCCTAGAACTAGCTAAGGGGCAGTGTCTGTACCTCTGGAGTAGTGTGGTGCCATCTGGTCCGTGTCCTAGGTAAGTCGGAGTACCATTTCACTAGTCTGTCCCTTAGCTGGTGAGCCAACTAAAACACATACTCCATTAAAACTGGGCGGTGGTGGCACACGCCTTTAATCCCAGCACTGGGAGGCAGAGGCAGGCGGATCTCTGTGAGTTCGAGGCCAACCTGGTCTACAGAGTGAGATCCAGGACAGGCACCAAAACTACACGGAGAAACCCTGTCTCGAAAAAACAAGACAAAACAAAACAAAAAAACAAAACCCACCTACTCCATCAAGAATATCAGACAAGCCGGGCGTTGGTGGCGCACGCCTTTAATCCCAGCACTCGGGAGGCAGAGCCAGGTGGATCTCTGTGAGTTCGAGGCCAGCCTGGGCTACCAAGTGAGCTCCAGGAAAGGCGCAAAGCTACACAGAGAAACCCTGTCTCGAAAAACCAAAAAAAAAATCAGACAAATAACAATCAATAAACACAATGATTATCACTAATGAACAACCTAAAACAAATGTCCTATTGATGAGTGAGTTGTTTTGTTAAGCATTGCTTTTTTCCCCCCTTTCCAAATCAGTCTTAGAGAGAGAAAACGGGAAGAGAGTCTGGAAATACAGCTCATTGGTGGGATGCTTGCCAACACATTTGGGGCCCTTAGTTCAACTCCCAAACCAGGGAGGTGGAAGGTGGGAGACAAGAAGAGAAAGACAAGAGGTAGAGCGCACTAAAGCGAACGGACACTACGTAGTAGTTCTTACTATTCTTCTCAAAACCTGTTGCTCAGCTAGCACAGACAAACAGACACCACCATTCTGTAAGAATATACCTTTCTCTGGCAGCCTCATCAGGGATACCCAGGCATACTTCTCGGTCAAACCTTCCTGCACGTCTCAAGGCAGGATCCAACGAGTCTGGTCGGTTAGTAGCTCCAACAACTAGGACTCGAGCTGTAGCTGCCATGTTGTTCAGATCTAGTGAGAAGCAGACATAAAAGAGGAGAGACAAATCATCTGACATTTGAGGACAACAATGTCTACACAAGTCATTTAAAGGTTAGAGAGAATCTGTGTACTTTGATATACAAATACTTTAAAATATTTATTGTCTAACACAGTGGAAGCGTGACTGCCTTTCTTACCAGCAATTCACAGTCTACTGAGGAATATGAAGTGTATAATTAAGGAAACACAGTGTAAGACAAGTTTCAGGAAGTTTAATAACAATCAGAATAAATCAAACATTGTAATAGAGCAAGGTAGGGGGATGATGGAGGCTTCACAGAAACAAACACTTCAGGAAAGCCTGACAGGCAAGGTGGTTCCTATAAGCAGAGCTAAAGTTACTGGCGTTCTAGAGACCAGCATGAGTGAAAGCACATAGGGGCACATGCAATGCACAGCCAGACCATGTGAGTGGTCCAGCAGTGGGGGTGAGGAAGACAGCAATGTTGGCTCACAAGGATGAGGGAGAACCAGAGAGTGGGACAGAACATCCCACGTAGCTCTGGCTTACTTTAGAGACAGATTTTTAGGAATGAACATAATGCAGGGCTTAAATTTTATCTTTCCCAAGTATTCTATCAGTTTTATCTCTCGTAAATATTCTGTCAGCTGAACCAGAATTAAATAGGAGAGAGTCTAGATTATACGGCCTTACAGGAAATAATATGGTTTCAAATGCTAAGCACATTGTAATAATGGATCTATTATTTGATTAGCAAGAATCTATGAAAAGCTTTTCTTAGAGTAGGAGGCCTCAAAAACATGGCAACAAAATTAAGATGAAAATAAAACAGCATAGGGTACTGCGGGTGTAATTCAATGGTAGAGAGCTTTCAGAGCACACGTCAGGACCCAGGGTCAATCCCTGGCACTGCACAAAAGTTAAAATACAAGTGATTTAAAATTTGGCACCATAAGAAACATAATACATATTATGTTATGTGATATTTCAAATTAACTTTCCTTTTGTACTTTTTTCTTTTGTTTTGTTTTGAGACAGGGGGCTCTCACTCTGTAGACCAAGCTGGGCCTGAAATTCACTATGTAACCCAGCCTAGCCTACAACTCATGGCAATTATCCTGTCCCAGTTTTCTATGTGCTTGGATAATAGATTACAGGAATATGATACCAAAACATGTGCTATTTCTTTTCTTGTTTTTGTTTGTTTTTGTGACACACCCCTAGCTGGACTATAATTCACTATACAGTCGAGGTTGTTCTCAAACTCTATATGGAAACACTGGTAAAAATGCTCTAATCTGCATAGTAAACTTGAAGAATATTACTAACAGTTAAAAGAGATAAACACAGGGTTGAAGAGATGGCTCAGCAGTCAAGAGCTCATACTATTCTTCCAGAGGACCCTAGTTTGGTTTCAACTTCCCAGGACTAGGGGCTCAAAATGACCTGTAACTGAAAGGGATCTTAAGGTCTCCACAGGCAATGCACTCACACATACAAACCACCCCACACATACACATACTTAAAATATTTTTTTGTGGAAGGGTGGATAGAGACAGGGATTCACTTTGTAGCTCTGGCTGTCCTGGAATTCACTCTGTAGACTGGGCTGGCCTCAAACTCACAGATCCACCTACCTCTGTTCCTAAGTGCCGGGATTAAAGGCACCTGCCACCACACCGGGCCCAAAGTAAAAATATTTTTTTAAGACATAAATATAAATGCATTAAAATTTTAACATTTCTCTCCCAAAGATACTCTTAAGGACAACAGTAGGTACTATGCAACCCTGAAATGGTAGACAGCAAAGGCAAAACAATGTATTAGTAAATGCGTATTTAATTACTACAGAGGTGGGGAGACAGCTCAGGTAGAAAAGTGTTTGGTTTGCAAACATGAAGTCCTTGGTTCAATTCCCAGAACCCACTTAAAAAAAATGCACATAACGTGGCAAACTTGTAATCCCAGTGCTGGGGAGGTAGAAACAGACAGATGCCTGGGTCTCACTGGCCAGCCAGCCTGGCCTATTTGGCAAGCACCAAGCCAATTAAACTAATGATGGCTCCTAAATAATGATATCTGAGATTGCCCTCTGGACTCCCTTCTCACACACACATGTATACACTCCTGGCACATACATGTGCACCCACATACATGCATATATACACACGGTTCAATACAATTTGAAATGACTGGAAAATCTTTTACAAAAAAGACTGTTTTATGAGATTCACTATTTAAATGGTTCATACATGCATGTATGACTTGCATTATTTTCAAAAATATACTATCTTAAAACAAATTCATTATTTTAAACTGACCATCCATGCAGGTTAGAAGCTGGGCTACAATTCTTCGTTCCATATCTTTTGAAGCAACTTCTCTTTTGGGGGTAATAGCATCAATTTCATCAATGAAAACAATACAGGGTGCGTTTGACTAGAAATAAAAACACCACAAAGATATGACTATAAGATAAGTTCTCTATATTGGTACCTAATGTTCACATATTCTTTAGGAACTTAAAGCTCAAGACCAGTCCTCAAAGAATAACCACGAAGAAGGCAGCAGCTCACACAAATGCTTCTAGTCGCTATGTCTTAAAGAATAGAATGCATCATGGTTTCTAAAGTATCTTCTGCAATTCTTCTGTAAGTTAGATATATTTGTATGCTACAGAATATAAGCAGTGCATTTAAAAGCTTTAAGCTAAGCATAGTAGCACATGCTAATAATTCTGGCTCTTGGAATGATCAACACTTAGGACATCCTAGGCAACATTTCTAGTTCCAAGCTGGACTGGCTAGATGAGATCCCGTTTCACAAAACCAAAATAAAACTGAGTTTCAAACTAGAAAATCCAAGTTTGCTTAAAATGGTATGAGTTTTTTCTCTAACATAAAAATGTCAAAATTTGGCTGGATGGTGGTGGTGCCCATCTTTAATCCCAACACTCAAAGGCAGAGGCAGGAAGATCTCTGTGAGTTGAAGCCAGCCTGGTCTACAAATCAAGTTCTAGGATAGCCAGGGCTACACATAGAAACAAAGTACAAAGTTTTCAATCAGCTGTAAGAAGGTCTTAAGAAGCACCACAAGTTTTTTTTAAATTTCTATAAAATTTACCATTTTAACCACTTTTTTTTGTTTTGTTTTGTTTTTCGAGACAGGGTTTCTCTGTGTAGCTTTGCGCCTTTCCTGGAACTCACTTGGTAGCCCAGGCTGGCCTCGAACTCACAGAGATCCACCTGGCTCTGCCTCCCGAGTGCTGGGATTAAAGGCGTGCGCCACCACCGCCCGGCTCATTTTAACCACTTTTAAGTATAATTCAGTGGCATTACATATATTTACACTCTTGTATAATCATCATCATTCACCTCCACAACTTTTCCATTTATCTTATACTGAAACTATCAGAGGCGTGTGTGTGTGTGTGTATGTGTGTGTGTGTGTGTGTGTGTGTGTGTTCTGAGATGTTAGGCATCAAACCCATGCTACACATATGTAAGACAAACACCCCGCCACTGAGCTATACACCCAGCCCCAAAGACTACACTGAATAAGGAAAGATAATAAAGTTTCAATATTTCAGTTAACACGTTATCAACTCTTTGGTTTTTGTTGTTGTTGTTGTCTCAGGCTTTTAAAATTCATGCTATTTAAAAAATTTTTTAAAGTGTTTGAGTGTTTAGTCTGTATGCATGTGTATGTACCATGTGGGCGCCTGGTGTAGCAGAGGCAAGAACATGGTGTAGGATGCCCTAGAACTGGAGTTATAGATGGTTATGAACCACCATGTGGGTGCTAGGTACCAAATGCTGGTCTCTACGAGAGCAATAAGTGCTCTTAACCAACCACTGAACTATCTCTCTAGTCCCCAGATCTTTATTTTTTATATATAAAAATAAACTAGAGGTGGGCAGTGGTGGTGCACGCCTTTAATTCCAGCACTCAGGAGGCAGAGGCAGGCAGATTTCTGTGAGTTTGAGGCCAGCCTGGTCTACAAGTATTCAAGGACAGCCAGAGCTGTTACACAGAGAAACCTTATTTCAAAAAAAAGAAAGAAAAAAAAGAAAAATATATCAACTACAGAATTTCAACTGGGAAGATGAAAAAGTTCTAGAGGTGGGTGGTGATGATTGTTACACAATGTAAGTATAGGGCTGTCTCAGTGGGTAAGGAAGACTGCTTGCCACTAAGGGTGACCAGAGTTTGTTCCCGGGGATCAAAGGAGAGAACTGATTCTCACAAGCTGTCCTCCGTCTTATACATGTGCCTTGGCACATGTGCGTACCACCCCACCACCATAAATAAATGTAGTAAAAAACTTTAAAGAAAAAAGTGAAGAACTTAATGCCACTGAGTGGTACACTTTAAAATGGATAAAATGTGCAAGATAGTGTTTCATGCTGGTAATCCCAGCACTGACTAAGGCAGCAGGAATGCTATGGGTCTGAGGGAAGCCTGGAATACAGACTGAGATTCTAACTCAACAACAGTGACAACAAATAGGCTAACATAGTAAGTTTTATAAAACACACACACACACACACATACACACACACACACACACACACACACACACACGCGCGCGCGCACACGCGCGCACGCACGCACGCACGCAGGAGTAATAAGGATTAAGTGAAAAATAAAAACCTAGGCTTACAACCTCAATTATACTTAGTCACTCCATAGTCAAAACAGAGACATTTATTGTGCTAAAAGTCACACAATGTCAGCTCAAAATGACACCAAAGAGACAGATACTTGGCCTGTCACTACTGGCTGTCTTCCCCAATCTTCCTCATGTCAATGTTTGCAAAAGCACCTATGACTGACTGCTAGATCAGTTACAAAAGTAAAAGTATAGAGCAAAGGTCTCAGAAAATAAACCCATTATTTTTTGTCAGTGACCTGGAAAACTAAATGGGAAAGAATAAATGATGATAATCAGAACTTAGCCTAAGGAAGGGATTAATTTTTAATTAATTAATTTTGCTTGACAAAGATGATGTTATTCACTTGGATTATGGAAGAAGTGGCAGGGAAAGAAAGTATAAGACCACGTGCTATTCAACACCTGAATCAGACTCGTCCTTGCTCAGTACTAGATTACAGAGACTCAGCACAGAACTAATGACCTAAATATAAATATGCTATTTATCTTTGTATCCATATTTGCCTTTGTCTTTACCATATATACAAAATTTTCCATGGCGGTCTGAATGAGAATGCCCCCCTCACACCCCCAACCCACACACACTTAGGCTCATATTTGAATACTTGGTTCCCAGCTGGTGAACTGTTTGGGAAGGATTAGGAGGTGTGGCCTTGCTGGAAGAGGAGTGTCATGGGTGGTGAACTTTAAAGTACAAAGCCCCTGGTCATTCTCCGTTGGCTTTGTCTGCCCAATGCTTGTAGATGAGGATGTAGCTCTCAGCTCCCGTGCCAGCACCATGCCTGTCTGCCTGCTGCCATGCTTCCTGCCACGATGTTCTTCTATAAACTGCCTTAGTCGTGGCGTCTTATCACAGCAATAGAAAAGAAACGAAGACATACAACTATGTGCGCCATTTATACACGTTTTAGAAAAATGCACACACCGTCATTCTCACCCTTTCTCTGGATCTTCCTGGTACCAGTCATGCCATTTCACTGTAGTCTACATACCAATCCCAGCAGCTTGCCTCTGCTTCTTCCCATCTGAAAACATTTTTCTTGCTGGGCATGGTGACATAACACAGCAAGGCCAAGGCAGGCTCTGTTAAGTTTTGGGCTAGCCTGATCTTCACAGTATGTTCTAGGCTAGCTAGGGCTATACAGTGAGATTCTAAAAAATTGATTATTCTTATAACTTACATTATTATTTATTACAAATGTATAATTACTTATTATTGCTGTTAAAATACATTTCTCTCCTAATTTCACATCAGCTTCTAGTAGTTACCATAGTGATGTTTATGAGCCATTATATGTTTTAGATGCAAATAAAGAGGTAAAATTAAAGGCAGTGTGCTGGCACACAACTGTCATGTCAACACTTGGGTGGAAGCAGGAAGATAGTAAGTTCAAAATCATCCTCAGTTACACAAGAAGTCTGAGGCCAGACTGGGTTACTTAAGATCCTGTCTGAAAGGGTTAGGTGGAAAGAACACAACATAAGAAGCTTCATCACTTTTTCATGTTCGTCAGAGTGGTGATGCATGTGCTCAAGTATGCACGCCATAATTTACAGGACTCCTGCTATATACTAGACACAATGGTAAAGGTTTTATAAGAAACCTTCCAACTGGGCATGATGGTGTATACCTATAACCACAGCATTGGGAGGCTGAGGTAGGAAGGCTGCTTGGCCAGGAATTCAAGGCCAGGCTAGACAATATGGGAACACATCATCTGAAAAGAAATGAATCTTCTGATTTAAACACTCGGAAACTCCATGAAAACTGGGTATATTTATAGGTTACAATTTGGATCAGGGTAGAGTGGACAGGTCTCTTCCCCAACATGCTATGTGATGACACTGAATTGGACTTCAACTTACTTAATGAGAATACAGACATTTAACCCCCCCGTACTATTCTGAAGCTATAACTTCAATAGGATCCAAATATCCTCTTCTAAATTTTAATGACAGAAATTATAGTTAGCTATAATTTCTCTCTGGTAAGTGAATTTCCTTTTCATACCTCAAATCATATAAAAAGCATTTATCCTTGAGTTTTACAGTGCTTGTATAAGCCTAAGTATGATAATTCTCATATTGTTTGCAAGTTGTTTAGTCAAACATAAGCTGGAGAAACAAAGTGAATGAAATATCATAAGGACAAGATGTTTTGAAAACTCAATTCCTAGGTATGACGGGCCAAAACATTACCTTTATGTTTGATTTCATATGAAACAGATTACTTACCAAGAGTCTGTATCATTAAATCCACTTTAAATTTTTTTACCACTAGACGTTTTTACAAAAGGAAGGTCAGTGAGTGGGATAAAAAATACTAGCATCAGAAAAGCCAACTCTAAGAGAGCATGCAGCATGTGACGAGCGGGCACAGGAAACAGTTGACTCACCACAGCTTGGTCAAATAAATCTCTGAGCTTTTGCTCAGACTCTCCAGAAACTCCTGACACAATCTCTGGTGCAGCCACTTTCAGAATTGGCAAATCAAGTTCCTGCGTACAAATACAGAAAAGAATGACCAAAGATTAAATACAATTTAACTTTCCTACATTTTTCTTAGCCAATCTGCCCTGTCAAAATTAGGTTGTTTTTAAGTTTTAAAAATATATTATTTACTGTGAATCCATGCAAGTGTGTGTGTGTGTGTGTGTGTGTGTGTGTGTGTGTGTGTGTGTG
>CABHPH010155994.1:0-13465 GCA_902168325.1 Peromyscus nudipes | reverse complement strand
TGTATCAGCTTGCATTTCTTTAACAGCTGTCATCCCCATGGATACCAAAGCAAGTTACAAGCGCGGACCAACGTGCATCTATATATAGGTGTTGCTGCACCCCCCTGGGGACACAGTTTCTTAGCCTCTTGAAGAATTTTCTGACAGTTCTAAAGAGGAATAAAAAAAAAAAGAAGAAGAAGAACTTGTGTTCTATATCCATTTTAAGCAGAATAAATTTGAACCTAGGGAATAGTATGTCTCTATCCAGAATTCTCAATTCCTTGGGGGTTAAATGCAGCATTTAACATTACACTCTGGAGATGAAAACAGATTTTTCTTTGAAAAGTAGCACTGAACGAACAGTCGTTCCATTTTTGATATTTTGAACATCAAATGTTTATTTTCTTAATAAGCCTCATGCCTCTCTCTCTCTATTCCTTTTAAATTATGAGGTTTTCATCATATCCTCAAAAGAAGTCTTCCAGATCATAACATTTCTGGTTACAAATAATTCCATCACACACCACTTTTTTTTATTTTTAGATTAATTTTTATTATTTTATAAATGTGAGTGTTTTGCCTACATGTAGGGCTGTATAAGACACGTGTGCCTGGTGCCTGAGGAGGATGAGCCTCCATGTGGGTGCTAGGAATCGAACCTGGGTCATTTGCAGCAACAAGTGTTCTTAACCACTGAGCCAATTATCCAGCCCCTTTTAAAAGTATGCATGTATGCATGTATGCATGTATGTATGTATGTATACAGAGTCTAGCTGTGTGACCCAGACTGGCCTTGAACTTGATGCATAGCCCATGCTAGCCTTGAACTCCTGACTCTTCTCTCCACCTCCCAGGGTTGGTATTACATACATGCTCTATCACATCTAGCACATATCTACACCCACTATTTTAATCCTTGTCTGGATGCTGGCGTGTAAGAGCAGGAATATGGGGGATGGACAGCTATGGTGCCTGATCACCAACATCTCACCATACAGCAGGAGAAATGGAGATATAAACAAGCCCTGTACTATGAGACATAATACATTTCCAGTCTAAACCAGCCCTTGGGAAATACAGAGAAAAAAGAATGAATTATTCCTGGGGAATAGGAAGTATCCAGCCGAGGAGATAGCATACATTTTCTAACAATCATAGTGTTGAAGAAAGTTCCCTGTGGGTCTCTTCTGTTGCTTCACATTCTGTGAGGTACCATCCTTTAACTCCAGACTATCTTCCCTGGGACCCTTGTAGAGTAAGCAGTCTGGGAAAAATGGAAATAATGTCTTCCTTCTAAGCAAAGAACAAACTTAATTAATTTTCCAGTCTAATAAAGACAATGGCAAAAAGTAGCTATACTTGTCACCCTTCATGAGAATCAAGTACCCCAACTTTGGAGTTTCTCAGCTGTTATGTAAAAGTTGAGTGACATCTACCTAGACAGCTCCTCAAATATTTACCCAGCATGGACGTGGAATGGGATTGTCCAAGGAAGAGTGTTCGGGTGGAGGGAGAACCTAAGAAAGGAAACTGACAAAGCTTAGCCTGTGGGTGCGAGGAGGCCAGAGGATATACAGCTGGGATAGGAAAAAATTCCACGATGAAGTCTTAGATTGCTCTAGAAAGCAATCCACCCCCCCACACACACACACACACACACGCTTGTAAGCATAAAGACCTCTGTGACATTCCCTGTAGTCATGTGGTAGGGTGATAAAGACAGATATTGGATAAAAAGGGGGGAGAGGACATTAGATGGACATTTTTCTAGTGATGTGGCTTGCAGGGGTTAGAGATCTATGAAGACACAACAAGGCTTTGTTTGTTGTTCTGTTAGTGGAGGTGGGAAATAACTGAACATACAATGATGACCCTATGGAGATGGAAAGATTGATTTGGCAGGATTTTGCAAAAAATAATCAAACTATGTTCTTGAAAAACTAAGAAAGTATGTGATGGCCAAAGACCAAGCGACGAAGAAAAAGATTCTTGTTGAAGTAATTGAAGACAATAAAGAATAGGCCCAGGCCTGGACGTCTTTTCTCTTGACCATAACTCTTAGGAAATGACACTGGTGGAAGAGACTAAGTGGATTTGTGATAATTATATTGCCCGAAGTGGATTCCAGTATTAAACACAATCTGCTTTTCAATGAATACTCTTTGGAAACATAAATCTAATTAAGGGGAAAAAAACAGGACTTACAGGGTGAGGATCACTATATTTTAACAATGGTATTTTCGCAGTCTAATGATAGAGGTGAGCTCAGCCAAGCTTGGCAGTAGACTCAGGTCTCTTTGCCTATTATAATTTCCCAGCACATGAGTCCCCCAGGAAGCTGGAAAATTCAGTTGTTCTGCTTTTCTTGTTTGTTTGTTTGTTTGTTTGTTTCCACCCCTTATCATGATTAGACTTACATTAGTTCTGAAGCCTGTCTTCCCACCTTTCTCCTCCAATTTCTAATTGACATCAGGAGACCTCGAATGGAGAAGGAATGTGGGACACAGTGTCTGTCTAATCCTGAAGCCTTCGTGAAGCATCAGACACCCTGGGGGGTTGTTTTGTTTTGATTTGCTCTGCTTATCATTTATATTCGAATTCAGCAAACATTCGTTGAGTGTAAATTGGAGACCACAAACTAAGCTGAGCTGTGTGCAGTGTAGGTTATGAAGTTGTATTTTAATGAATGTATAATGAACAACAATAAAAAAGCTAGATTAAAAACAAAGGATGTTACATAAGGGAGAATGAGCTCTATTCATTTATTCTGACAACTGTGATGGAGTTTTAATTACAAAAATACTTAACAGTACACAGATGAACTTGCTGTTGTACATCATGTAAAATTAATGGAATAACCATAACGAAAGCTCTCGCTGTGACAGCTGGCAGCTTAATTCTTGTCATTTTTTCAAAAAGCAAAATTGTCAAGTTTATGTTTATATAAGCATGTTTATGTATGTACACATACGTGTAATACTGTTAGATTCTAGTATGGCACCTGAAAACAAAGATTACCTTTTGCCTCCATCATTAGCTCCATCTAATTGTTTAGCCATGGTTTCTACCTCGGTCTCCGCTGCGTTCTCCTCACCGACATCTCTTGCAGAGTGTTCTGTATTCACTCAAATACAGCTGCTGTGGCGGCAGCAGGAGGAGAAGTCAGGGTCTGAGATGGGGATATTCGCAGAGACAGAGGAGTGGAGAAGTCAAGGTCACCATACGGCTAGATCAATGGCTTACCACCAAAGGCCGGTGTTTGAAGCATCTTGTATCCACCAATGAGAAAGGCAAGTACATTGAGACTGACCTGCACAAAGACAGAAAGATTAAACAGCTCCAGGTTAAGGGAGGAAACACAACATTGAGAGATAGCTCACGCCCCACCCCCCAGGACTAACTAAATTAAATAAGATTTCATGTAATTTTCCAGACTGTGAGCCGAAAAGTTTTCCAATGGTACAATAAGCTTTAAATTCCTTTTCAGACGAGTTATTGAATTAAACAGTACTCTTTAAAGTCTGGCATTACTTACTGTGACTTTTCCCAGAAACATAAGGAATCTGGATAATTAATCCACAAGAACAGACCTAAATCTGGTAAGTTACGTTTTTCTTACATGTAAAGGAGACTTCATACTAACTCATCCCTAAGACAAAGCATTGTATTAGGTACAATGAGCCAGAGCTAAGTAAAAAATTCGTGTAATTGTAGTGATTCTCAGATTGGGATCTACATCTAGGTTGTATTATAAACATTGCTCTTATTAACCCATGGTTTTGACAGGAGTTTAGGATCTATTGTCTGAGTTTCTAGAGCAACAGCTGTTCAGCAGCTGGGAGTAATGACTACATTACAGATGTAGTCACCCTTCTGAATACAATGCTACATTTCAATGATCAAACGGAAGTGAGGGGAAGATTTGCACATGATCAGCACTTTATCATTCAATCTTCATAGACTCTGCTCCAATGATGGCATTTTCATTCTTCTTTTCATGGAAGCTGACCAGGCAAGTTTACCATTACTGATTTCTAGCATGCTGCTTTGCCTATTTAAGATTTTTAAATGTGTTGAAGCCAACTAGTGCCAATTAACAGACATATGCTCTCAGGATTTTAAATGGACCTCACTCCACAGCCCATGGTTTCTCCAGTATAGAAACCTATCAGTAATGAACCCTTGGCTTCTGCCTCAGTGCCAGCCTTGACCAGTCATTCTGTCTTTTGTTTGGTTTTGTTTTAATATTCCAAACTTTGTAGATTAACTAAAGCATTATAACTCTATGTCTACCTGGCCACTCAACAATTTTCAAAAAGCCTATAGCAAAGTTCTATAGAATCCTGGCCCTCCTGGAATTATTTTTGATGAAATGCTCAGATTTTATTCTTTCAGCAAGGAGGGGGGACAGCATTTTACTAGTGTCTTTGCTATTAATTTAAGTTGATTTCTCAGCAGTCCCTAAAATGATTACAAATTAGCATCTCTTTACAAATCACTTTAATTATTTCAATTTATTTGATGTTCTCCTCCAACATATAAGCCCCACATTGGCATTCTACAAGAAGTCATTCTTAAAACCGAGAAATGGAAAAGATCTGGGCATTGATTGTCCCAGGAGGGGAGATTTGCAAGATCTTACTTCCTCTCACACAAAATAAGTGGATAATTTGTAGGCTGCCATCTGGTCACAATTATAGGATAAATAATTAAATATTCAAGGGAACATGTCTTAAATAAAAATGCAAGGATATTTTGTGCTTTGTGGAAATTGAAGCTAAATTTGATCTGATATAGAATTGATAAGCAGTTGATCGTGGCAGATTCAAGTGTGACACTAGGGAGCAGTTTAAGGTCATGTCTGAGATCAATAGGAGGATGTTTTGGTAGGATTCTGCTATTTGGAGAATACAAATACACCCTAGTCATGTGTCAAGAATTCATTACCCAGGGTTAGACTATTGTGTAAAATGAATGGCTTACGTTAAGCAAAAACAGGCAGTTTCCATACTAGCTGAGCAAAACCAAGAGAAACACAAGTGGCAGTGATCTTAATATCTAATCACGTGAAGGCTGATTATCATATCGATGTTGACTGTTACACCCATATTTACCTAGAAATATACAAAACTTCCAACTCACTGCTTAAGCAAGTAGGGAAAGTGAGTAAATCCCTTTATATTTATAATGTTTTTTCCTCAGGAGTAATGTGGCATTTGCTTAGTCAATCAGTTACATTTGATCAAAATAATTAAATAAATACTGTCTTCAATAATGTGCTCTGTTAGGCACAGGAGAGATGGCTCAGCAGGTAAGGGGACTTGCTGCTTCTCCAGAGGACGGGAGTTCGGTTCCCAGCATCTGTGTCAGGCAGCTCACAACAATCTGTGACTCTACATCCAGAAGATCTAATGCCCTCTTCTGGTTACCCCGGGCACCCTTACACATGTGGTACACATTCACATGCACTCGTGTGTGCATGTACACACACACACACACACACACACACACACACACACACACACAGCAAAAACAAACAAATAAAAACATCAAGCTCCAAATTAAAAAACATCACTACATGTTTAGTTTGGTTTCGAATCTCAAGCAAGGTATAGAAGAACACATCCTGAAATTTATATGATTTCTTTTATACTTCTTGAGAAAGCATGACAAATCTTAGTGCCAAGCCTTAAACTTGAGAAGTCTGTTCTTAATGTATGTAACAGTTAATATTGATTTCCATTATGCAAAGAAGAGTCTTTCCTTATAGCTCTGAATAGTGTACCTGAAGATACACTATTCTTCAACTCCCGGCCTTTATCCAGTGTGTTGTTTTCCCAACTATAAGAGATATGTTGAAATTCCAGAGTGGATGATTTTGCTAGTCTTATTATTAATTCTTTTTTTATGTGTTCTCTCTGATTTTCAAGCACAATGCCTTCTACAGGCTAAGGTATCTATCAATCGACTCATTCAACTCCAGAGCCTCCATCAAAAATATACCCTGTCTGATTCTTCATTGAAATCCTCATTTCCCCATAATATATCATGCATCAGAAGCATATCGGTTTCTAGGGAACTAGCTAAAGGTAAATACAAATTTTGCATATTAAAAAATCTGACATCAGCATTCAATTCTACAGACTCTATCAGAATCATAATATGTATTTTTAAAAACTTCTAATTTACTCTATTTCAGTCCTAATTTATGTTAATCAAAATCAGAACTTCATTCATTTTTAATGGTATTAAAATATTAATTATGCATGGCACGTGACACAAATGATTACCAAAATAAAAGCCATTGTCTCTGGCCAAAATTCTCCTAAAATGTCACCTATTGATAGTCTGGTGAATTTACATTTCTTTGGCTCACTGAGAATGGATCCATAAACCAACTAGGTGAAATATATTTGTGTGTACATATGTGTGTATATACACATGTGTCTATCTTTACACAATCTTTCTCTGAATAAGACATAATACATGCCATTGGGATTCTATTTATTAATTTATAACCTTTACTGGTTTTCTCCTGCAGACGACTGATTCTATTTATAACACATGAACGTTGCCAGCTTGATTTTCAAAGGATATTATATTCTTCATTTCCAAACAACTAAATAGCTCCATGTATTTCTTGGATTAACTAGATTCATACTGTTTTGCCTTGGCAAACAAGAAGAAAAATGTCCTCTCGGTAGAGACAATATGTTTTATCCTCCCAAAGTTACTCCTAATAAGATGAAAATAACCAGCAAATGAGGGTTTTCTTTCAGGCAGCTAAATAGAATCCCAAGGTTCCCATCCTTGCCGGAGATTTAACCTTGATTGACTGCTCTCCAGTTTCTGTCAAAGACATAACTGACAGATACAACATCCTACAAATAAGTGGTCTACAAATGCTTTTGCAAACAGCTGTGTTCTTACCCCATAGGCAGAGCTACTTTAGCTGTCACTGGGAACACAAGGCCCACTGGCTCAGCTGTAAAATTAAGTTGAAATAAGGATGACGTATATTTCTGTCCTAGAATCCTGACACAAAAACAGGAGGCTGGTAGGGAAATTCAAACATGGGAATTATCACCCCCCTGAGGCCATGCAATGAGTTGTGAAGCTGTTTTCTCCAAGCTGAAGCATTCTCTCCTGGAGAGAGCCTGGATACAACACATGAAGTAAATGAAACTTAAAAGGATCAGGGACCTCCTGAAATTTACAAGATTCATAAGGCCAAGAGTATATAAGCAATAATATTTGCTAGAGAGAGGAAGCTTTCTGACCAGCTCAGCTGCCTGCAAGTGTTGGAGGAAGCCCCAGTGATGCAACTTTTATGAGTTGTCACCCACACTGGAGTGGGCTATTGATGACACACTTGCCTTTGACTACCATGCTCCTGTAAGTAACCTCCATAAATTCACTGGTTCGCTAATCAAGATTTGGGTGGGATTATATGGTCCAATGCCCTGATTTCTGTACCTATGTGAAAATAAAACTACCAGAGGCTTTATTGATTGAAAATATGATAGAAAGAAGATGTAGATGTTTTGAACCTTGATGCATGCCTCATGACTAAAGTACCTCTTAAGAGCTTGGACTGTGAGGAAGCCATATATTCACAACTGTTCTAAGAATTATTCATACAACTGCTTAAGGACCTACTAGGGCCACATTCCATGTGAACCACTTCGGGAAACCAGATAAATTATAAAACATCGCTGCACACCTATCAAGAGATTGGAATATGAGCTAATGTAGTTCTAATAGTAATTTATTACTATTAGAATTACAGTAATTTTCTCTTTGGCTCATCCTTTCTGACTCCACAGGTTCACTGTGAGAACCCAGAGGTCAGATGAGCAAACCCTGGAACACTAGATAAATATTCTCCTTTCATTCATTCTCCTCTCCTAGAGTGTCCTTGAAGCCCAGCTGTATTTACCTTCTTGTGTGGCTCAAAGGTCAGCTAGCTACACTACACACAATAACCTATTTTATTCTTGCAGGAGACCTGTGAAATAGGCAATGGTCTGTGCCCACGTGGAAGTGAAAAGTTAAGTCTTTGACCAGCAAGTTTAGTTAAATTCCCATGCTCATACATCTAAGAGACAGCAAAGCCAGGATTCAATTTCACATTTTTCTGACTCCAAAGCTTTACTTGTGTACACTGAACACAGTCTTCCAACCTATGGTCTCATTTGATCCTTACCGTCGCTCTGCAATCCAGGAAGGGGAGAGCCAATCACCTCCACAGAACTGTGAGAAAATACCCTTCATCTTGACGCTAGCTCAACTAAATCCAATTTTCTTTCTGAACACTATTGACATCATGCTAATATCTGTGGAGCGTCTCAGAGTGCACAGCTTAGATGTTTAGCTCAGCCGTGTATAGCATCCAAGCTGAAATGCTTTGTAACTTGTGATACCTGAGAAGTGATCTGCAATAAGCATGTTTTTTTATCTTGAGTTTAAAAGCGACTGCATCATATCCCTGAATAAATCCTGCAGATTGACGAGGGCCTGTTTGTTTGTTCAGTTAAAATGAGGATTCCTGTGCATGCTTGTGCTGCTGCCACCAAAGCAGCAGACAGAAACAGCTGGGGGATGTATGCTGACTTGTGTTTTCAGTCTGTGGTTGCTTGCTCGTGTGCTTAGGCAGGATAGGACGACAGTGGGAGCGTGCACTGGAGGCTAGTCTTCACTTAGCAGATAGGAGGCAGATCGGGGCTGTCATATGAGAAGGTGAGTCTGTAAACTGTTTTAGGAAGGTAGCAATATTGATCTACCATGTGATTTATTTAATTAGCTTACAAACTACTGGGGTTTCATGTGGTTTACTCACAGTCATTTTTTGTTAACCTATCTCCTATCCCTCAATTGCCTACCCTACTTCCCCCCAAATCTGAAAGCATTTAAGATCTAATCACTTAGCAATTTTGAAATGTACAATAATTCTTATTAAGTATAGTCACCATAGTATAAAAGGCTCTGGAGTAATCTGTTACGCACCAATTGCTCATCAGTATACATACTGAGTCATAAGGTGGGGATGTAACTGAGTCTCAGAAACAATGAAACCAGAACACAAGTATTGTAGGGACCCTTTCCATACTGTCCCTGCATTCTTTCATTGGTACCCATCATTCTTAGCAATTACCAATGATAACAACTCTCCCATTTACTCTAAAAACTCTCAACATTTTCTGACTTGTAGTCTCCACAAGTTCTCCACTCAGGTCTTGGAGAACACTTCTGATTCACCAGACAGGAGTTGAATCATCATCACCTCTGGATCAATCCACAATAGCTAGAGATGGGAAAGGGGGCAGGAGTAAGATTATAATGCAGGGAATGGCTGTCCCCAGTAGCCATGTAATTCAAGAGAGAAAAGAACACAGTTTGCAGAAACATCCAGTCTGAGCAGATCAGACAGTGCTGAGACTAAGACTGCATCAACTTCATGTCACACTTTTAGCAAACGCTTAGTTCTGAGAACTTCCCATAAGCACCTATGTGAAATATGTGTAGAACATTCTCTTCCGTACATCCGTTTAAAATAGAGATTCTTGGGTCTCACTCTAAAGTTATGACTTTATACCTCTGAATATTGAATCTGAATCTGCATTCTGAATCAGATGTTTATACTTCCATAAAACTTAATATTGGAAAAAATGTGCTTAATAATTATTGCATTTTCAACAGAATCATTTTTCTTCCAAAAAATGTTCCCTGAAGATCTATTATAAAATCAAATCTTGGAATTCTACTTACCACCTCTCTATCTTACAAGGAACATTCTCCTACACACACTGGAAAAGACATAATTTATGCCCAGAGTACAGAAGAAGTGGAGGATTTCATTATGTTTATCTTCCTATTTCTTAGAGAAGGACGGGGGATTTTTAGAGCACGGTTTATTTTACTTCAGTACTTACTTACACAACTGAATTACAGCAATGCGGAGGGTTTGTGTGCCTGTCGGTGCTGTGGTTGTAAAATCATAACATATAACCTGTCTGGAAAATCTGTTGTTCCTGTTTTATTTCTATATTGCCCATAAGTCATAAGGACCCCAGGAGTGACAAATTCCCACCTCTACTTTTCTCCTGAGCCTCCTCTATGCCTGAGCCCTCCAAATCCCCACCCCATGCTCACAGCAGTCCTCTTCAGGCCTAGGACAGCCCATGCTACTCTTCGGCTTGAGACCGCCAGTAGATTCCCTTCAGGTTTCTAAACAGCACCTGAATTATTTCCACAGCAAGGCCTGGCCCTCTTCCCATCTCTCTGACCCGTCTCCCACTCTCTCCTTTTTTTCCCTCCTCTTGGCTGTTTCTCACACCGTCCAACAGGCTTTGGCCCCCGGGACGTTTGCGTCTGCTCTTTCCTTCCAGATTAATACCGGGGACGTCCTCACTCAGTTCAAGTGTCTCCTGTAAGGCTGCCTCACTGAAGGAGCTTCTTGTTTACTGTAACACACACCCGACCCGGCTTCCTGTTTCCCGATTTCCTGTTGTCCATTTTCCCGCTGCTGTGTTATTTTCGTTGCAGTGCTTCTCAGTACAGAGCACGCATTCTGTAGAACGGACTAAGTAAACAGTTCTTGAATGAACAAGTGAATAAATAAATGCATGTATTAACAAGTAATGCCCAGTTTACCTCGTTCTAAAGGATTGTATTGCTCTTTAAAGTACCTAACACTTCCTAGAAGGCAAACGTCTCTTTCCAGTTCAGCTTCCAAATGTCCTTGCAAAAGAGCATGATCAATAGAATATGCAAGATTGTACGGTATTGCAGCAAATCAAATGCTTTGGGCCTGTTTCCACAAACCAGCTGTGGTATACTCCTTGAAGGAAGGAACGTTCAGAGAAGATCTGGACTCACTTCCTGGTTAGGTCAGATTATAAAACAAAGACGATCACTCTCAAATCTGTAAGGTAAGGGGTAAGTGTGTGGCACAGCCCTTGAGAGACTGACACATACATTGGAGCCTGCCTGGTCATTAAGCCTAAATTTACTGTCTAAGGTCTCTAGCACATACATGTGCTTGGTGAATAATACATCAGGCATTAGCACTTGTGATGATTATTGGGAAACTTCGAAGCATCTTCCAGGAAGGACCTGGGGCTTCTAATTTAATATCTATTGCCTAAAAATACCTACTAGCTTTTTAAGGGCAGAGAATGAACTCACTTTGTAATACCCTGGTTCCCAGTGGGCAACTAAGCATGGTGAAGCCTTGCCATTTTCATGCTTTGACTATTCCCTGGTGTGGGATAAATCTGATTAGGCTACAGAGCTAATGGGAAGAAAGGTATCATTGTGTGTTGTGAATAGTACATTGTGTTCAAGACTGTCCCTCACTGAAAACAAACATTTTATAAACTAATACCACTCTAAAACAGGTGCACCTAATCAATTGAGTCAGCTAGACGTAACTGACTTCTCAAAAGAGATTCTTGATCCTTATTTCAGCTCAGTGACCCTCACAACATGAATACCATGGCAGAGGTCTCCAGCTCAGGTCCAGTTATAGTGGAGTTGCTAACAAGGCTCAGCTCGGTGGCTTAGTGTGGGTCGGTAGATGCGATCCCAGCAATGACAATTGATGTAATGTCGGAGAAAAATCCAGTGTGACCTGACAGGCCAATAATGAGGAGGATGCTGTGGCTACAGCATCTATACACCACTTCTTAAACAAGATGTGCTTGGAGCCATTATTACTGAGCTGTAGAAATCCACTAAATGTCAGGGACATACAGAACATTTTTAAAAAATGTATTCTCTAAGGTTCCAGAGTAGAAATTAAAACTTAGTGGATCTAAGTTAGAACCATGAAGTGTACATCCTTAGGAAGCTTTGTAAGCGATCTCATGTCAATTGCTGTTGGTTTGTGTATTTGTTTGGATCCTGAGGATTGAACTCAAAGCCTAACTTATAGCAGTGACCCTCCTGTTCTTATGATAAAACACAGTAACCAAACGGGATTCATGAACAGCAGTTATTTTGGCTTACAGTTCCAGATGGGGAGTCCACAGTGGTGGGGGAGACATGGCAGCTAGGGACTGAAGCAGGAAGCTGATAGGCCACATAGTCAACTATAAAGAGAAAGCTGTGGGGGCAGGGAGAGAGGGAGGGAGGGAGGGAGGGAGAGAGAGAGAGAGAGAGAACTGAAGTGAGGTGTGGCTTTAAACTCTCAAAGCCTGCCCCCTAGTGGCTTGCTTCTTCCAGCATAACCACATCTCCTGGAGGTCCCACAACCTCCTCAAACAGCACCACCAATGGGGGACCAAATGCTCAAATAACTGTGCCAATGAGAGACATTTCCTTTTCAAGCTCACACATGCTACCAGACACTTCACCACGGAATTTTATTCCCAACCTGCTTAGTAGGCTGGGCTTTAACCTCCAAGAAAAAAAAATTTTAAATACTTTTTCTTCTCCTTGCCCCTTGTGCCTTTACTATAAACAAAACTTATGGGGCTATGTTAATGTAAAAGATATAACATATAACCCCAAATGATGACCTATTTAAATTGGGAGTTGGGGGAATGAGGAGGAAAAGTATAAGAATATCATGGGCCAAATACAGACTAGGAAACCAAAGGTTAAAGAGAAAATGAAAAGAAAGACCAGCAGATAAATATTAGTAAAAGAATATAGACTTAAATCTCCAAATTTCAGCTCAAGGTGCTTAGAATAGTTGATTTTAAGGACTTGTACTGGGAATGTGGAAGGTAGAAACTGTGACATTTTATTGTGGACACTATATCCCTATCTTACTAATTAAGTACATGTGACTAAGTACACATTAACAGAAGGAGACTTCCCCCTCTTGTGTGAAACAACAGAAATAGACAAAATATATAGAACCCCAGGTAATACACACACAGTACATCAGCCAGTGGAGAGCAGCTCTCTCTTGAGAAATAGAAAGATGGGATGAACCCCAGTATCGTCCAGCTTTCTACCGTATGAATAGTTGTAAGCAGCGATGAAAGGCAGAAATCTCAGTAGTATCTAGAAGAATCTTTGAGGTACACACAGAAGCAGAGGTAAGAGCCTGGGAACACCGAAGCTGGAATCTTCTAGAGGGGAATCTCACCAGAGAGCAACTGGGTGTCTAGCGAGGAGCACCAGGAGAGTCACCACATGCCTGTGAAGAAAATAGCTGAGGTTTGGGAAGGGGCACTAATTAGAGGAAAGCGCTCACCTCATTCCTATTCACCAATGTGCTGGAAGAGGTAACTAACACAATAAGGAAAAAAACAAATTAAAAAAGACAAAAGCCAGGCAAAGCAGTACAACCTAGCACTTCGAAGTTGTGACAGGAGGATTGCCATAAGTTCAAGGTCAGCAGTGGTACATAAAAAAACCCTATCTCAAAAAGAAAAAGAAAAAAAAGAAAGGAAGAAGAGAGAAGAGAAGAGAAGAGGAGAGGAGAGGAGAGGAGAGGAGAGGAGAGGAGAGGAGAGGAGAGGAGAGGAGA
>CABHPH010155992.1:62001-88675 GCA_902168325.1 Peromyscus nudipes | reverse complement strand
GGTCTCTGAGTTTGAGGCCGGCCTGATTTAGAGATCCAGTTATCAGGACAGCCAAGCTTAGGCAGTGAAGGACAGAAAGCTGATGAAGATATAATTGAACAAGGGGGCCATGTTCTAGCTCCAGTGAACAGCAGACCTTGATAGCTTCAGCCACATGGTTCTGTAGTTAAGGATAGAAGAAAGGGGCTAGGAAATTTGCCCCTGAGACTAAGGAAAATCACTAAGGCCAGAATGTCCCTGAATGGAGGCTTAGTAGAGAGGCCATTGCATGAAACTGTGAAGTTGAAGCCTGGATTGCCTTGAAGAACCCAAGATGTTAGAGATACCAGAGTTGTAAGATACCTGCCAAGGAAAGCTGCTATCAGGGAGTGGAACCAGCCCAAGAGAAAAAAGTGTGTTGCAGTCCACAAAGCTGAAAAGAGTTGGAGATCTGAAGAACACTTTGACATAAGACATAGAGATGCAGAGTTTGGAGTTTACCCAGCTGGTTTTCAGTCTTGCTTTGGTCCAGTATTTCCTAACTATACTCCCTTCCCTATGTTTTGGAATGGTAATGGATATCATGTGCCATTGTATGTTAGAAGTATGTGATCTGCTTTTTGATTTTGATTTTACAGGGGATTATAGTTAAGAGATTGTCATGTGTCTCAGAAGAGACATTGAACTTTAGACTTTTAAATAAGTTTGAGATTGTTATAGACTATGGGGACTTTTGAAGTTGGACTGAATGTATTTTTGCACTATGATATAGCCATTTGGGGACCAGGGAGTGGAATGTGGTGGATTAAAAGAAAATGGTCTCGAAGGGAGTGGCACTATTAGGAGGTGTGGCCTTGTTGGAAGAAGTATGTCTCTATGGGGATAGGCTTTGAGTTCTCCTATGCTTAAGCTACCCCCATTGTCACAGCCCACTTCCTGTTGCCTTCTGATCAAGATGTAGCCAGCACTATGTCTGCCTACATGCTGCCATGCTCCCCACCATGATGATAATGGACTGAACCTCTGAATTGCAAGCCACTACCTCAATTAAATGTTTTCCTTTATAAGAGTTGCCATGGTCCTGGTGTCTCTTCCCAGCAATAGAAACCCTAACTAAGACCTATCCATTTGGTACTACCAAATATTACATGGGACATCTTGATGTGGAAAAAGAAATCTTTGTTATCAATCCTCAAATGTGATTGGGCACTGATTTGGTGAACTGAAGACTCTTCTTTTTCTCTGGGAAATTCTCCCAAACTTACAGATTCTTTTTCTTTCCCTTATCTCAACACTCACCATCTACACAGTCATACCTTCCCACCTGCCCTGAATCATAGCTTTCCACCTGGCCGCTTGGTGTCTTGATAAACAAGTTTCATGAGCTCAAGTTCAGCAATTCTGAAGCTAAATATTTTATCATTTATACCTTCTAATAAAGTAAGATGACCATCCTATCCTGCCACACTCAAAACACCAAAAGCTACACTTGCTAATTTCACAAGTATTTTCTGAATAACTCCCTTCTTTTCAAGATTCCCATATGTTTCAAATATACCCCAAATCTTCAAGTGATTCCACATTGGTCACTCTAATTTCTCCTCTTTGTCCCCAAAGCTTTTATCCTTATTCTTATATCCAATTTGTTCTCTTTTATCTCTGAAAATTCTTAATCTTCTCAATGATTTCTCCTTATCATCCTCTTGGAAAAAAAATCAAGAATGTATTTGTTAAGCCAGATGGTGGTGCACACCTTTAATCCCAGCACTGGGGAGGCAGAGGCAGGTGGATCTCTGAGTTTGAGGCCAGCCTGGTCTACAGAATGAGTTCCAGGACAACCAGAGCTATACAGAGAAACCCTGTTGAGAACACCCACCCCACAAAAAAGAATGCATTTATTTATATAACTAAATCTCCTAGAATTAGGTATAACCTTTCTGAATGATTGGTCCTAGCAGCTCAGAGATTATTACCAAGGCTGAGGCTTCTCCTTGTTTCTTCAGTCACAACCAGACTTTTCCAGATGTGGTCTATCTATAATTCATCATGCATTTGGCTTCCACCCTCTTTAACAGTCTTCTCGCTATAGTCACCAGTGATACTCTGCACACACACCATAATGGGTACTGCGTAGTCTTCCCCTCACAAGATTTGTTCAATGCACTCAACCTTGTCAACTTTTGCATCTTATATTTTACAGTTCCTTTGGTTCCTCATTGAATTCTTCATAGATAGTTCTTATTCACCAACTCAAAAAACTAAGAGTTGGTTTTCATATGGCTCCATCTTCAATTCTAAGCCTTCCCAGTTTCCGTGGATAAACTAAAATCAAATGTGCCATCACCAGCTACATCTGTCATTTTAATATTCAAATATGATCTCTCTTTTGAACGTTAACAGTGGTTCCTGGATTCTCAAATGACACTTACACTTGACCAGATTAAGTCAGGTACTGTCTCAGGTTCTTTGCCAAGGTTTTGTTTGTAGCTATTATTGCTAATCTAGCTACTTAGGTGATACTATGAATCTAAAACTGTTCAAAACCTTCTTTATATTTTACTTATTTAATTCTAGTCATTCAAGCTTGTGGACCTTTACAGGATCCCTGAAATCTATGTGATTTGGGGAATAAGGAAATTCCATTACATTTCTATGTGATTGCACAGCTTTGGGGTTTAAAGTATTCCAACCAGCTCTCTATGCCATAGCGAGAGAGATCATTCTGGGAACAACTTGACCTACTCTTTCAAGGTCTTATTGATCAAAATAAGGTCTAAATCCTTGAGTACAGTACATGAAGAACTTCTAAAGTTTACTGTTTTTTTCTTTTTAAAGCAGATGTTTCTACTGACTGCATTCCTATGTCTCTGCACACTGGTGAATTTTCATATACTTTTTGATGCTTGATGAAACTATCAGTTCTTTGAATTCTTTTCTTGCCTTCCATATTCATTCCAGGTAGAGTCAACAATGCCCTTTGCTGTGGTATGGCTGTACTCCGCCTATGTGTCTGTTATGTCCTAATTACCTTGAATTGCAATTGTTTACTTTCAGTTTTCCTGTTGCACTATATCTTATGATATATATAATAATTATATTATATATTTCTGAAACATTTCAGAGTCTTTGAAAAATTCACAGTACTTATAGTGAACTACTGGCCATTTACTGATTTGATGATTACTTAATGAAGTTCTCATAACACACAAGTGCTGAAAATACAGAGTTAAAAAGGCAGGTAAACGAGTTTCTTATGGAGCCAACATTATAATGAGCTCTCAAAATTACACATTTCAATATTAACATATTAAATTATTACTAAGTCCAGATCATACAGTTATTGGTTGATGAGTATTTATTATCAAATAATTGAATTTTCTTGAGACCTAAGTTAAATGGCACTCCATGTTTGTAGTGGTATTCTTGGCTATCAACATGATTACATCTGGAATTCACTAAAATCCAAAAATGGAAGACACATGCCTTTAATCTGAATCTTGAGGCAGGAAGACACACTTTTAACCTGGGTCATACCTTCTGCTGGAATCCTGTATAAGGACATGGAAGAAGGAAGCTTTTGCTCTTTGCCTGCTTTCTCTTGCCTTGCTAGCAAATCCATTCCTTCACTGGCATTAGATCCACTTATTTGGGATCCCAGTGTATACTGAAGACTAGCTGAGATATCCAGGCTTGTGGACTGAGCAGCTACTGGATTCTTGGACCTTCTGTTCACAACCAGCCATTGTTGGATTAGTTGGACTGCAGCCTATAAGTTATATTCCTTCTATAAGTTCTGTTACTCTAGACTGAACATAACCCTGATTAATACAATCTTTCTCATCAATTTTAAATAAAAATGGAATTATAACATTTGGTATAAAAATCCAATATCTTAAAAAAAAATCCAATTTCCATTTCATTACAGTGATAAATTCTCTTTCAGGAAAAGTAAATGAAATCAGAAAAAGACACAAAGGTGACTTTTTTTCTATGAGGGCTTATTATTTTGATTTATGTATGTGTGCTTGGGCGATTCTCAGTTTTTACCTGCATTGTAGAATCAAACATTTCCTGTCAAGTTCCAGGACTATGTGTTCTAATAAGAACAAAGACAAGCTACAAAGCCTATAAAAGTTAGTCAGTAGAATGCTGAAAAGGTTACTTAAGGCAAGTTCAAATTGAGAAACAGTGTTTGCCTACCAAAACCGGCAGTAATAATAGTCAAAGCTAACAACGACAGAGCATTTTCATGTGACTTGCATACTCAACACCCTTAACGCATGCTATAGTTACCACTTATACATCAAATTATCTAATGTTTTATCTTAGCAGGGATCACATAGCTTGCAAATGGCAGAGCAGAGATTCTAGAAAAAATTCTTTCTTTTTAAATTCATTTCTATTTTATTTTATGTGTATAGGTGTTTTATCTGCATGTATGTCTGGGCACCACTGGAGTGCCTAGTGCCCACAGGGGGCAAAAGAGGGAGCAGACAAGAGTTACAGATGGTTATGAGCTGTCTTGTGAATGCTGGGAATCAAACCCTGGTCCTTTAGAATAGCAGCCAGTGCTCTTAACTGCTGAGCCATCTCTCTAGCCAATGAAAAAAAAATTCTTATAATCCAACAATGTTACATTTTATTAAAATAGGTTGCAATACAATAGGAGCAACATGATAATTCTTGTTTATTTTTCATAGGTGTTTAGTAGAAGTCACTGAAAATGCTGACATAAATATGGTAAGCTATTGAGACAGTGAGCTGAGAATATTAAGGTTAGGCTTAAGGTTAGGGCTAGCCACTAATAATATACATCCAGAAGCCTTTTTATCTATAATCCAATGGAGGCATATTTTTCAAAACATTATGAGACTCTTAAAATGTTCTTAATTATATACAAGGAAGTATATGAATTGGCCAGGATATTTAAAAGAAAACGGATTATGCTAATGAGTCTATTCTTATCACTGTAATTACATGCTTTCCAAACAGCTGTCACGGAAAACACAAACTTTTGTATATTTAACTGTGTCATTCTATTGAATGATTAATAATTCTAGTGGATTTTTATGTACAAAAAGTTTGATTGACTTACTTGTATTCATAGTTCACATTGGAACTTTATTTTAGTCCTTTCCCAGAGGGCTGGGGTGATTAAAAGGCAGAAGTGGGTATTTTTAGTATTTCAATTGTTTGTTGTTACTGCTCCTGTGAATCAGGTCCCCATAAGCTAAGCAGGTCACATTCCCAGCTGTCTCTGAGATGGTCAGAAAAGTAGATTTACTTTCAATTTTCGGTAATTCTCAGCCCCTGTCTTTCCAGGTAAATCATTTTTTGCCATCCCCATAACACATAGAGGACACTGATTCTTTTAAAATAAAGATGTGTGAGACTCTGAGGGCAAATGTTCTTAGTAATTTTACTGACTTAAAAGCAGTATCTAGAAAAATAAGGCCTGGAGACCATTTTCTATATCATTTTTTTTTTCTGATCAAAGTGAAGCTTGCTCCACTGTCCAAGATAAGACAAATGTATATTCTTCACACTTAAGGAACATTGTCCTTAAAGTGTGGGTGGTGACTTTAAAACCTTCAGAGCTAGCAGAGATGCTCATGTTTCCGTGATTTTACAGTCCATCATTTCTAGTTCTTATCTAAATCCATTCTCTGGCAAAAGATAGCGAAAGAACTGGATCACGAATTAACGTATCCCTTTAAATACTATCACATGTATGAGACTCGATCAAGGATTTGATCTGCAGACTATTGTCTCTCATCTTAATCAAGAGACTATGATAGGGTCCTCTCCCTCTTTTCCATCTCCTTGGCACTCAGTCTCTTGCTGCAGACACAGGGTTCTTCTAGTTCTTCCCAGCCACTCCCTTTAGCCTTTCCTTCTAGCCCATCTCCATTCCTTTGTGACTCTGCTGAGCCCCAGAACCTCCTGTCAGGGACCCACAGCCACCTCAGGAGGCTGGGACTCAGGGAAGCTTCTTGCAGTAGATGCTAATTAACACAGAGACCCACAACTGGACAATGTGCAGAGTGAAAGACTTTGGACAATCCAGTCCTAAATAGGATGTCTCCATCAAACCCCTTCCCTCAAGGCTCAGGGAGCTAGCGGAGGAGGGGGAAAGAGTCTAAGAGCCAGAGATATGAATGACTCCAAGGAAACAATATTCCAGACTCAACATGCTGAAACACATGAATTCACAGAGACAGTGACGGCACACACACAGAGACTACACAGATTCAAACCAGACAAAAATCCCAGCATGGAGAAAGGGAAGTGGACACCAAGTCCCACCACCTGGGAGCTACTAACAATTAATACCTGCTAGGAAAGGGAATATCAGTTTTCTCCAGTGGAATGCCACTGGGTATGCCAGCCACAGTTCAAAAAAGGTCCCATGACATAAATGGTTAGACAACACAAAATAAACTCTATTTTTTGTTTTTGTTTTGATACATCTATATCTATCTATATATGTATGTGTGTGCCTATATATATAATATATATGATATATATATCATATATATGTTTGTTGTGATTTTCATTTTTTGGAAGTTTTAGAGAGGGAGAAAGAACATGAAGTTAGGTAGAGAGGTAGGGAGGATCTGAGAGGAGCTGGGGGAGGGGAAATATATGAGAAAAATTTAAATAAAAATTAATTAATTAAAAAGTAGAAAATATGACACCTGGAAATGAGGTTCATTGGTAGAGGATTGTAGTGTATATAAGGCCCTGGGTTTGAACCCCAGCATGGAAAAACACGGGGAGAGAGAGAGAGCAGGAGTGACAGCTGGCATGTGGAGGTGAGAGAGAGAGAGAGAGGTGTTCCTAATACTTTCTAATTATTGAGGTATTATAGGGACAGAAAACCAGTGGCGAGGAAGATAAATGAATGACTAGGTGAAGGAAAGAATCAAAACTCCTTTATGCCCTCAGTTAGAGAAGTCAACAGCTATACTGGGAATATAGGCATGTCCATCAGAAGGTTGTGTAAAATGAGGAGGCAGAGAAACAGCTAAGGAGAAGGCAGTGCAGTGTGGGGCACACTGGGCTTCCCAGTCACTGCTGACAAAGAACCCATGAGACTGGGGTGCCAAGCAGATATTGACACAGGCCTCAGGCTAGGTGAGGGTGAGTCTAGGAATCCATAGATGAGTAGAGATCACCATCAGGAGCAAGGGAAACCCTTGAAGAACACTGCGATCTACTGCAGGAAGGTGACCCATGAAATCGAGCTAGAGTCTCACACAAACTCACCAAACATGCCGTGAGAGCACATGACAGGAAGTCACAAAATCCAGACTTGTGGAGACTTCAGCTTTTACTTGAAATGTGCATGGATTTCATCAGTATCTATAGACTGAATATGTAAAAGATTTAGACACAGACCCAAATCCCACGGTTCTAAGACAAAGCAGCAAGCTCGTCTTGGTGGCGGCAGTTCAAAGTTGGCAGTAGACGGCTCAACCCTGTCATCAGTAAGAGAACATGCATTTAAATGAAATGAAACTTTAACAAAGCCCCAGCTACATTTTCAAGTCCTGTCAAATGTCGGACAAATTACAATTGTTCAAACAGAAAGAAATCAAACCTTCCTTCTTAACCACTTATCAATTATTTCACATTGACTCCAAACTTAATTGACTGCAGGTCTTCCCACTAGGAACAACAAGACAATGAGAAGTTTCCAGCAGTCAAGAGGTGGTCACTTTCTTAAGGACAAAATACTGATTTGTTTATAAATTTTTATAAATCTTTTCGCGTTGATCTTCATGCCTTTAGAATTTGATAGAAAATGGAGCATCACGTTTTCAGTGTTCCTGATTCACTTAGTCTCTGTGCACTACCCACTAGAATATTATTTCCAGTCGTCTGGACTCTGCTCTGTACCCCAAGCTAGAATAAGGCCTGAATGGTTAAACATATGTTGAATGGAAGTGAATATCTGATGGGGTGTGGAGGATCATGAGCTTGAGGCCAGCCTGGCCTACATAGCAAGACCCTGCAAGAAGAAGAAAAGGAGGAGGAAGAGGAGGAGGAGGGGGAAGAGGAGGAGGAACCCCACCACTGAATCATGTACCTTCAAAATCCATTTATTGAACTCTTAAGGATGTGACTATATTTAGAGGTGGGGTTCCTCCCCCTCTTCCCTCCTCCTCTTTTCTTTTTCTTCTTTCAGGGTCTTGCTATGTAGGCCAGGCTGGCCTCAAGTTCATGGTCCTCCATACCCCATCACCTAAGAGCTAGGATTACAGACATACGCCACCACACCCAGACAAAACTAAGGCCTTTAAAGAAGTTGTTAAAATGATGCCATCAACATTCACCCTATTGTGGTATGACTTGTGTGCATAATGAGAAAAGGCAATTTGCCTGTTTGTAAGAGAGGAGCCCATATGAAGACGCTTGGAGAAGACAAGCTAAAGATGGGGGCGGGGCATGAGAATCTAACTTTCTGTCATGTTGAACTTTAGCTTCTGGCCTCTAGAACCGGAAGACTAGAAATTTCTATTGTTTACACTATTTTATTACAGAGGCCCCAAACAACCAATACCTATACTGATGGAATGAACAAATTAATAAATGCAGAGCGTTTCAGAAAAAAATTGTTTGATAAATGTTAGATTTAGTCATGCAGCGGAACTCAAGCTACAAGCATGGACCTGGTCTTGGTCTCTTGGGGTAGATTCAAAGCATTGGTTTTTATCCCTCTAGGACTAAGATGGTGGTTAGGAAACAGCCAAACCTTGTCATTCTGAAACAATCACTATAAAAATGGCCATATAAACACAATGTTGCCTGTTAATTTCAGTTGCCCAGTCCAGAGGCGATCACTGGATCTGCAGTGACTAGACCCCAAATACAAGTGAAGGCTATGAGGTGTGGGGTTCCTGTTGCCACCTGAAAGCAGTGAGGATTGGGCTGCACATAGTTGGCTCCGACCCTCACTGGCTGCAGCACTAGGGAGAACTGTCCCTGCCCCTCACCAACTGCAGCACTTGGGAGAGCGGCCCTGCACCTTGCTTGGGCAGTGCAGTAGAGTTGGTCCTGTTGGCACGGTGCAGGTGAGCTGGCCTTGAAGGTGCGAGAGTAGGAGAGGTAACCCCACTGTCATGCGGTGGTCTGGGTGAGGGAGAAATACTCCCCTCACCCCTAGTCCCTTGACACCTTCAGCAGGCAAGAAAAGCTGGTTCCAGGGTCAAGAGACTGGGAGAGCTGACCCTGCCCCTCAGTGGGACCTTGCACCTCGCTTGGGCAGCACAATAGAGCTGACCTTGACGACTGGGGGATGGGGTGGGGTGCAGGTGATATACCCCCTTGAAAGTGTGTGGGAGATCTGGCCCCACCCCTCATTTGTCCTATGGTGGAGTAGGCGGGAAAGAGAACACCTACCCCATCCCCTGCTCCTCAATGCCTGTGATGGGTGGGAGAGCTGGCCCTGGGGTCATGAGAGTGGGAGGAATTGGCACTGCACCTCACTGGGGAGCATAGTAGAGATGAACCTCTTGGTGGGGTGAGCCAGCCCGGAGGGTGTGAGAGCAGGAGAGCTGACTCCATACCCCCTCATTCTGAGAGCCATGTGGTGGCATGGGTGAGGGAAAGATGCCCTCCCCCTTGCTACCTTTGGTGGGTGGGAGAGCTGACCTTGGAAGGCATCACAGTAGGAGAGCAGACCCTGCACCTTGTCTGGAGAGCACACTAGAGCTGACCCTGTTTTGGTGGTGGTAGGGGGCACAGGTGAATGTGAGAGCAGGAGAGTGGCACCTGTCCCTTCCCTTGTATACCATGTGGTGGCATGAGTCGAGGAAATACCTGCCCCCCCTCCACTTGCTAACTGCAGCAGGTGGGAGAGCCTGTCTCAGGGGCATGAGAACAGAAGAGCTGGCTCTGTCCCTCACCAACTGCAACAATTGGGAGAGCGAACCATATACCTTGCCTAGGCAAAAAAAAAAAAAAAAAAAAAAAAAATAGAGCTGACCCTGGCTTGTGGTGTGAGTGCAGCAGAACTGGCCCTGCTCTTTGATGTCTGCTGCATTGAATGAGTTAGCTTGGGCAGTGCTGGAGAGCTCACCCTGGTGGTGACAAAGAGGGAAAGCTGATGGGCTGACCAACCCAGCTACCACTCAGGCCCAGAATCATCCCAACATTCACCTCATTTAGGAACTGCAGGGGTATGCGAAGGGGCCGGATTTGCAGATTCAAAGCTACAGGATCTTCATGGCACAGGACAACAATAGGATATCCAGGAGGAGTCCAAGTGAGGGCCACTATCGATAGGGTAGCAGAAGCCAGAGGCCTTGAGCCACAGGCCAATGACTCATTGCAAAGAACACTTACAAGTAAAGATGTATAAGTAAGGGGTTTACTGTGAGACTCACTGTGCCACATTACAGCTTCCACATTGAGACTTGTTTCATTTGGGTTATACTTTTAAATTTTATTTTGTTCTGTGGGGGAGGTCCCAAGGACAGAGGGTAGAGGCGACGGGATAGGGAGATGAGTGGGATCGGAATGTATGATGTGAAATCCATAAGAACTGAAGGCATGGTATACATACCATGGTGCTGTTGACCAGGGTCATAGATCCCTAAGAAGTGAGCATGTGTGTAATCACTACGTTTCACTTTCACAGAACAACTGGTCTCCCTAATTAGACAGAAATAAAGGATTTTGTGGAATTTTGGAGAAGTAAAGATCTAGGACTACTTTGCTACAATAGAAAAATAGCTTGCAAATATTTGGCAGGGATGAGTGGGTAAAATATGATTTTGTGATTCTATAGCCAGTGGGTGTGCAGAGATAAAATTTATTACTTAAACATTCAATATACCCTTCATTTAAAAAGAGGCAAAACTCATTTAAGAGTCTAGTGTGTGGAAATTTCTCCATGATAAAAGCTATGAATAACTGAACCATTCACAGGGTAATGCATTTTCAAAGTCCAATCAATTTACAGGCAAAAGAGAGTCATATCCTCAAGGTACAGAATCCATACTACATGGTTTACTGGAGAAGTTGTAGGAGCAACTGAGGCCAAAGGACATTATTGTCATAGACGTAAAACCTGTTATTAATCATGTTAAAGGGAGGTATATGCATTGTTAGAATCATCATAGGCTATATCCTCCTGATTATATAGACAGAAAATCCATGAGCAGAATTGTGTGCTTGCTGTGAGAGATTGTGGGCTGACCACATTTGAAAAGAACAATTAAATCTGATGCAGTAATCTAGGGAAACTCAGTTGTTATGTCTTTTGGTCAATACTGGAAAATGTTGATAAACCAAAGGAGAATAAGACAAAAAATAAAAAGAAAATAGTTTGGTTTTCTCTCACATAAACTTGAAGATTAAAAAAAAATCTAACCATTGATTAAAGACTCACAATATCTGGGCTGGAGAGATGGCTCTGTGGGGAAAGACACTTGCTATCAAGCCTGACAACTTGTGTTAGATCCCCAGGATCCACATAATGAAAGGATAGAAGTGACTTCCACAAACTGTCCTCTGATTACACCATGTACACCATGGCACATACATGCACACACACAGGATAGACTAGACAAAAAGCAGGTAGAGAGGTCGGAAGGAAGGAAGAGATTCCCAGTAGTTATTAAATAACACTTGTGTATGATGTTGAACACCGAGAGAATTGGTTGAAATTATGTGTGTGTATGTATACATATAAATAAAACTTCATGCACAGTTGACTACTACTGATTTGTTCAGAAATCATTCAACTTTTCTCAATTAAGAATACGATGACCATGTAAAATGATGTTATATGCAATGAAATTTTTAAGGTATCATAGTGCCACAGCATGCGAATAACATGAAATTAACACATTATACTAGTGGGTCTCAACTTTCCTAATGCTGTGGACCCTTGAACACAGTTCCTTATGTTGTGGTGACCCCCAACCATAAAATTATTCCATTGCTCCTTCATAACTGTAATTTTGCTACTGTTATGAATCGCAATGGAAATATCTTATATCTGACATGTGATATGCGACCCCCAGGTTGAGAACTGCTGCTCCAGAGGAAACATGATCCCCCTCAGCTGGGTCAGGAGCCAAGCAGCCTCAGCACTTATGGACTTAGTATTAGATCCTTCTGTTTCTCCTGTATCAGTGAAAGAGCAGCTGGAAAAAGCCAGCACCTTATTTACTTAGGCTGCTTCTGAAGCCACCAGAACATTGCCGGCCTATCATAGACATTTGGGAGAGTGAGTGAGTGAATGAATGAAA
This sequence comes from Peromyscus nudipes, assembly GCA_902168325.1. Lineage (NCBI taxonomy): Eukaryota > Metazoa > Chordata > Mammalia > Rodentia > Cricetidae > Peromyscus > Peromyscus nudipes. Next base: position 76,433 of record CABHPH010155992.1, on the reverse strand, counting down.
GAGTGGATAGCTTTAGGAAAGATGGATAATTGATGTTGTCGTGATCTTATTTTCCCCTCTAATTCTCTACTAAAGTTTTAATGTTTGTTCTAAATTTTATGGATTGTTGCCTAAAGTCACCCATTAGTTTCTTCAGAACTCATTAAAAACCAACTGTGTATTCTCTATAATGTCTGAAAACTAACCCATGTTAGTGGACATAACCATGCACGGTGGTGACACTAGAGGACAGGGTGGGAAGGATGCAATGTGGACAAAGAGAGGCCAATGGTTAGTGCATGATGTCTGATATGCTCAACTATTATGGTATTCCCATTAAGATGTACACTTAAATTACAATCAAAATACAGTAAAACACATAAAGAATAAAGACTTAAAATCAGGAACAGTATATTGAGCCTTAATTTTTATAAGGATAAGAATTAGTAGTAGAAATGATAGCTCAAAAATATTCTGGTAAATGGGGCTCAACGATCATTTAAATAATTTCAGAATTTTAATTTTTCCTGAAAACATAGATTGTTATAACGTAATATGTGAAAATACTATTGACCAAGTTATTATTTATTCTCAGAGGAAGAGAATATCTTTCAATTTCATTTTTAAAATCTCAAAGTTTAAAATCTCAAATTCTTTCTTTAAAAGGTGTATTGTGTGTATGAGTGTACATGCATGCATGCAAGTGTGTGTATGGGTGGGTGTTGGGTGCTCACAGAGTCTAGAGGGGTTCAGATCCCTTGTAGCTGATGCTATAGGCAGTTGTGGGCTGCTCTGTTGGATGCTGGGATCTGAATCCCATTCCTTGACAATGCAGAAATTACTCTTAATCACTGAGTCATCTATTTAGCCCCATGAGTTCCCTGCTTTAAGATGGTAAATGTTGATTAAAAAAAACTCATATTTTATCCAAAATTTGCTAAAATTAGTAGGTATAAATGAAAGCTAAATAATCTTTCAAATATTTGTTTATTTATACTTTAGGGGTCTTAGTCATAAGCTGTATGACCATGTTGAGATGTTATATGGCTGCAAGTTCTCTACGGAAGCACAGTTACTACGTTTTATCAGAAACTAAAGTTTTAGGACTATACAGACATTAAATAGAATGATGTCTGGGAATGGAGTGAAGGATCTATTTAAAATGTTGACAAGATGGCCATCTTGGGTGTGAGTTGAAGGCAAATTCATTTTGTGTCTGGAATATTTCAATTAGGTTTGCAGCATATTCCCTCAGAATCCAATCTGCATACATCTTGGGCCGTTTTTCACTTTGCCAGATAGTTATTGGCACATTTTCTATCTTTCCAAACAAGTAGCATGCCAATAAAAGACACTCTAATTGAGTCTTCAGGGAAAAATGTTATCTACAGGAAACTTTGGAAATGCACATCTTAAGGCAGAAGACATATTGTCCCAACAATATAACAAATGATAGGAAGGAGTTATAAATAATCATCCCAGAAGTAGATTGCTTCTGGAAATGAAAGGTGAAAGGTGGTATTTTAATATCAAATCTCTCATCTAAAAACCCTCCTTTGATAATAACTTACTTATGACATGACAGCAATTCTGAGCCAGACCAGCTTGTTTCATCTCTGAGCTGGCAGGCTGAAGTGTGGTGACACTTTGGCTCACTTACAGAATCCTAAAGTTCAGAGGAAGAAAAAACAAAGATCTCGGTAGCAGCCCACTTTGTTGCTAGGCAGACTTCTAAAAGCAGTAGAGAAGCAAGCCCCGTATAAAAGAGGGACCACAGCAGAGCTGAGGCCAATGGTCTTGTAAACAATGACTTGCTGAGATTTCATTTTCCCTGAGGTCCTTGCATTTGGGTTATCGACGGAGAAAGAACTCCCTAAATTAGCCAATTCTCAGTTAAAACTTTAATCCTTAAAGAAAATCTTCTTGCTGCTTTGACCAGCTTGTTAATTACTAATGGGCACAGGAAAGGCTGTGGCCAGCACATATGTTCTAGGTCCTGAGCACACTACCGACTCTACAATAGCCTGCGTGATGAAGCTCTCCAGGCCACCACTTTCTCCTGCTCCTCTGCCTCTAGTGTCTCTGCTCCTGTGTCCACTACACTGAATTGGTCCTAGAGATGGCACTGGACACAGGAAGATCTTCTCAAAGCGCTGGCTGCTTCTATGGAACTATGGCCTGCTGTGACCCAAGACACATGACCATGTCAGAGAGCTCAACCAGAATATGGGGATATATGAACAGTGGGTGGTGAGTACTGGACACACAGGTGTATAGGTTGAGCTGCAGAGGTGTGGAGTCCTAAAAAGCTAATGTGAGGCTATATGGGAGCTAGAGGATCAGGAACTTAGATTTGAAAAACAAAACTAACAATATAGAAAAGACAACTGATAGCATTTGAAATGCAGTGGCAAGGCCAGGGTTTGTCCAGGGACAGAGCTCAGTTCTTGATACAGCCTTATAATTAAAACCCTTTCTTTGCTGGACTTTATCCTAAATTGTCTTTGAAAGTGTGGGAAACCTTACACAGGCGTAGTCTAACATCTCTTGCTTGGACACAAAGCCAAACTTTCCCAACATTGTTTTGCTTTCCTCCCAGGCAAACGTTGGGTTGAACAGTGTCTTAGTTACTCTTCTATTGCTGTGAAGAGACACCATGACCAAGAACTCTTATGGAAGAAATCATTTAATTGGGGGCTTGCTTACAGTTTCAGTGGGTTGGTTCATTGTCATCATGGTGGGAAGCAGACAGACATGGTACTGGAGCAGTAGCTGAGAGCTTTGAATTCTGATCCACAGGCAGTAGGCAGAGATGGAGAGAGACACTGGGCCTGGTGTGGGCTTTTGAAAACTCAAAGCCCATTCCCAGTGATACACCTCCTCCAACACGGCTCTAATCTCCTAACCATTCCTAAGCAGTTCCACTCCCTGGTGACCAAGCCTTCAAATATATGAGCCCATGGCAGTCATTTTCACTTAAACCACCACGAAAAAGGTTTGGCAGTGACACCGGCTCCTCACTCTGGGAACACGGCAGTGGCTTAGCTCAAATAAGAGACTTTACATCCTCTATCTTATCACCATTTGTAACTGAAATGTCCCCCAAAGCTCAAAGGCTAAGAGCTTGAACATTAGCCCTTGGTGGGTGTTAGGGTGTTCAGAAGGTGTCATCGGGAACATGCCTTTGAAGAAGATGCTGCCACACCAGCCCTTTCTGTCCCCCATGAGGCAAGCTGTTTGCTCTTCACATGTGCTCCCAGCCTGAGGCTTTGCCTTGCTACAGGTCCCCAAAACAACGGAGTCTGATGACAATAAATGAAAATCTATGAAACTGTAAGTAAATATTTCTTCCTTTTCTTATCTCAGATATTCGTCCTAATGATGGAAAGCTAACACACATCCTAATCGTTGTTACAGACCGTTAGAAATAGAAGATTGCCTAGACAAAGGTGAAAGCAACCTATGCACAAAAAATTTATGGAAGAAACTTCAAGACAGTTTTTTTTTGGGGGGGGTGGTGGTGGTTTGCAGGACCTAAGATCTCACAGCCAAATTCAGCTTGCTTCCTACTTAGTTTCTGTTGCTGTTACAAACACCACGACCCAAAGCAATTTTGGGGGAAGGGTTTATTTTGCTTTACAGGTTACAGTCCATCATGGAGAGAAGCCAGCGTAGGAACTGAAGCCCAGATCATGGAGGGATGCTGTTCACTGGCTACCTTCCTCAAGCTTGCTCAACTGCTTTTCTTACACAGCCCTCTTAGCCAATTAACAACAAGAAAATGCCCCACAGACACGCCCACAGGCCAATTTGATGGAGGTGATTCCTCAATGGAAGGTCCCTCTTCCTAAGTGTGTCAAGTTGACAACCAAGATTAGCCACCACATCCTGTGGGGAATTTGGCTTTACAAAACATTCCACGGGCAGTTGTGGGTGTTTAAAGTTACTATGAGATTTCATGACTGCTTTCTTACAATATAAGGACAAGTGGATAGTAAAGAGGTATGTTATTTGATTTTTTTTAATTTTTGTAAAGTGCTAGAAACAGTTAAGTCTGCTGTGTTATTGTACAAAACTATCAACTCTTTTTTTTTTTAGAAAGAATAAAAAGCAGTTAAAAAAAAAGCCCAAATGAAAATCAGAGACAAGTGATACAAGAAAATCTTAATTTATGAGACAATAAAAGGAGGAATACCAAGTTTTATTATAAGTGTTATGATTTTATCCAAGTAGAGGATTTCCTAATAATACCCAAACACAGAATACCAATAAACAAAAACGTAGCAGGAAATGGCAGAAAACACTTAAAAACCAGCTAAATTTATAAACGTTAACTTTGTAAGAATGCTTTTGAGAAAATATCCAGTATACATAGATACTTCTAACTTTCAATGTGTTTAGAATATTTGCAAGTAAGGGCTTAATGAAGCAAGCTATTCTGTCAGCATCTATCTCCCCATAAAAACAAGAAGAGATTATATATAATCTATATTCCTTCTCCCATACCTGTCGATTAAGGAAAACCCCCCGACGCAGGAAGTAAGTTTGCCCAGTGTGGGCAGTAAATACAAAGGCTTCCCTGAAAAGGAGGATTCTCCTCCATATTTTGGTTGTATTCCTCCAGTTATGTGAAAACAAATGAGCTCACTGGGGTGGTGGGGGGTTTCTAACATGTACGTATTTGCACACGGAGTGAGTAGTCAGGCTACCCTAAGCTAGTGCTGTGCCCAAAATGGAACTTTAATGCTACATGAAGTATGTGTACACAGAAAGAATTGTCTTCATCAATAAGAATTTGATAGCCAGATGGTCTGGGCATGGTGGCGTATGCCTTTAATCCCAACACTAAGGGAGGCAGAGGCAGGAGGATCTCTGTGAGTTCAACGCCAGCCTATATAGTGAGCTCCAGAATATTCAGGGATATATATTGAGACCTTGTTTCAACAAACAAACAAACAACAACAATAAAAAGAATTTAATACCCAGAGGGGCCTTTTAAAAACACTCCCATAAGGATTAGGAGGTGTGGTCTTGTTGGAGGAGGTATGTCATGGAGGTGGGAATTGAGGTTTCAATAGGAAGGTTCCAGGAAGATATCACAGAAAAATAGAAAAATCAAGAGAGGAAGTGTTTTAGACATGGCTACGTGTGTGCAGATAAATCATGATACAATGTATTATATATTACACGCATAAAATTACAAGAGAATATTTATTAGATTAGCTTGCAAATCAGAGACTCAGCTTCTCTTTTAGCCTGCAACTTGTGGGTCAGATGTGAGCTCTCAGCTACTTCAACACCATGTCTGCCTTCTGCTACACTGCCCACCATGATGATAATGGCCTCGAATTAAATTCTTTCTCCTATAAACAAACAAACAAACAAACAAACAAACAAACAAACAAACAAACATCACTCCCATGACTGAAGTGTGGAAAGAATGTCCAAATTCCCAGGGTAGACTACAAGTTCCTAGAGACTTCAGGCAGGGAACACACAACATAGCGGATGCTTCCACAGCATTGACTCTGTATAAATCACATGTCAGAGGGCCTCTTAGATATTAGGTCACTTAATTCTCTCAGCAGTCCTTTGTAGTGATTATGCTGACAATTGTTATTCTAATATTGTAGAGAGGAAATTGAGACATACATTAAGTTTTTGCCCATATACATCACATTGTTATGGAATACATACCTAGCAGTATATTATTTTATTTGGGGCATGTTTAAGAATTATGGCTATCTAATGAGAATTATATTTCTATGTTTTTACAACCAAGTTTTTTTTAATTCCTTTTTTTTAAGATTTATTTATTTATTATGTATACAGTGTTCTGTCTGCATGTATCCCTGCAAGTCAGAAGGGGGCACCAGATCTCATTACAGATGGTTATGAGCCACCATGTGGTTGCTGGGAATTGAACTTAGGACCTTTGGAAGAACAAGCAGTGCTCTTAACCTCTGAGCCATCTCTCCAGCCCATACAACCAAGTTTTAATTAGTGAAAATGCTGTGAACAAAGCAGGTATTTAAAAAGAAAGACAGCTACACCGATTGCAGAGAAAGGAACCGAGAAAGGAGCCAATGGGGAAAAGCCAAAGCCTTCAAAGGTCTTTACTGTAAGTTTACCACACTTTTGCTCCACTAAAAAGAGGGCTGTGGTTTTGGACTCTCGCTTGAGGGTGAAGAGAGAGCTTGGCTGTTGCTGCAGGGGGATTTCAGGTGTCAGTAGATCACGTCTCTGAGCTAACAGGTTCATTATCATTGAAGGGAAGCAGATACGATTGGGATCACATCAAGTGGACTCTAAGTCTGGCTCTGATATATTTGGAGTGTAAACCAGGACAGTAACAATACCTTGAGTCTCATTTGTAAAATAATGTCATAGATCAGAAAAATTCAAACCTCCATCTAAATTAAAATTCAGTTGCCATAAAAATGTAATTTCCAGTGGACACAGGGAGAGTGATTTTAGCAAAATCTTAAAGTATAACAATCCCGTGAAAGACAAAATGTACCAAAACGTAATTGCTAAGAAGGAATAAAGTGGGTAGATTTATACATACACATTACGCATAATATATTCATATTCAACTGCTTTCCGACATAGGAAATGAACCCAGGTTCTCCCGCTAGGGGTTTTAGCCAAGCCTCAAAAAGGAAGCAACAGTAAACCTGTGTGGCAGAAACAGTTCCACTTATAGAACCTCTGAAAGGAAAATCCATAAGGGGAGTTTTATTGTATTTAAAACCTAAAACCAAATTTTAAAAATACAACAAAGGAATAAGAAATTAAAAAATAATCTTAGTTAATTCATCAATCAGGGGGAATCTGTCTTCCCGCTTTCGCCAGTTGTGTGCAGTGTTGGGAGCACCCCGAAGTGTGGCTACCGTTTCCTGCTGTAAATAAACGCATATGCTTGCCAAAAAGATGAATGTATGTGCAGTAACTGATAAATTGGTACCCAGCACAGCACAGCTGTGCTGCAGAGTCCGGAGGAGAGCTGAGGAGACCTGCAGCCCTTTTTAGTTTAAGAGGCTGCTGGATGCTGCACACTACAGACAGATGTAGCTGTTAGGGTGGCATTATTCCAAGGATGAGCTACAGGGGATTTTCTTCCCCCTTTTCACCTCTTTGAAATAGGGTCTATGTGGCCCAGGATGGCCTTGGACTTGCTATTAGCTAGATAACCTTGAGCTTTTGATCTTCCAGCCTTTACCTCCTCAGTGCTGGAATTATAGGAGTGCATCCATTCATCCAGTCCTGGGATTGAACCTAGGGCTTCATGCACACTAGACAAGCCCTCTACTGCTGTGGATGATTGATTGATAAATAAAACACTGATTGGTCAGTAGCCAGGCAGGAAGTAAAGGCGGGACAAAGAGAGAGGAGAATTCTGGGAAGTGGAAGGCTGAGGCAGGGAGATGCTGCCAGCCATTACGGTGAGAAGCAGATGTTAAGATACCTGGTAAGCCATGAGCCATGTGGCAACTTATAGATTAATAGAAATGGGTTAATTTAAGATATAAGAACAGTTAGCAAGAAGCCTGCCACGGCCATACAGTTTATAAGCAATATAAGTCTCTGTGTGTTTACTTGGGTCTGAGGGCCATTGGAGCTGGGCAGGAGCAGGATAACCAGCTACACTCTACAAACTGAGCTAGATCCCCAGCTCCAGCAGAGAGAGCTTTTTAATGAACAAATGCTTTGCTCCTTGTCGTTATTTTCCCAGAAGTTCTTGGGCAAACATTGCATGTGTGCGTACTCCTGGACTCTCTCTCAGCCTTCAATTCAGGAATGCCAAGTGATAACGTCCCTTTAACCTTCCCATTCCTGACCTTACTATGATGGCTGACGGCATCTCTTCCTACCAATCTAAGGAAATTTTCTCTATGTTGACCTGTTGGAGAACTCTGCGATTTCTATTGTGGGACCTGTTGACTGTTCCCTGTCCTTTAGATTCTTCACTGTTTGACTGTATACAAATCTTTTCCCCCCTACCACTCTGGTCTCTGGTTAGGCTCCATAGCAGTGATAAAGTGTGCCTGGAGGTCTTCAGCTAGCTGCCACGATGCTCAGGTCTTGGCCTCTCAATTGTACTACCACGATGCTCCTAGTTCCATGTCCTACAGGCTACTGGGAGCCACCATCGGTGCACCGGGGATGCTGCACAGGTCCATCATGGGCACATGCAGTGTTTATAAAGAATAGTTTAAGTTGTGCTGCATACAGTGCTCATGAAACACTTCCATTTTTATTGATTTGGGTTTTTTTTGTTTTTTGTTTTTTTTTGTTTGTTTTCAAGACAAGGTTTCTCTGTGTAGCTTTTGGAGCCTGTCCTGGAACTCACTTTGTAGACCAGACTGGCCTCGAACTCACAGAGATTTACCTGCCTCTGCCTCCTGAGTGCTGGGATTAAAGGTGTGCGACACCACCGCCTGGTCAGGGTTTTTGTTTTTTGTTTTGTTTTGTTTTAACATTTTCTTTTACAAATAAACTGTTAATAAGTGTCCTATATTTATACAGTACCTTCTTCAGGAACCTTAAATGCTTTAAAGATATTACTATCTCTTACTAATCACACAGCAACCCTGTGGGGTCGGTACTACATCCCTTATAACAATACGGAGAAGTTAAGTGACTTGCTCAATATTACACAGTCAAGTTCACTAAAGAGCCTGGACTCAAGCACCTTAGCCTCCCAGATCCCAGACAAAAACCTCATGAGAGAATCTTTAATGAAGAGAATCTTTTTTAAAAAGTGTCAAGAGTAGCACACTGTAAAAATGAGATTTTCCTACAGTCATCAAGGTTTAAAAAAAAAAAAAAGCAACCCTATACTGAGGATTGGGGTCGTAAGGACAACATAGTGCATTTTCCTCTTTCCCCTTCGTAAGCCTCCTGTCTGCTGTCTGAAGTGACCTTCTAAAGGTAAAAGTTTCAAGACATGCGTTTCCATTCGTTTGTCCACTCGTCCCTGTATTCCATCCATCCCTGGTCCCAACAACTCTAGCTCACCTAAACCCTCCTCCTTCCCGCCAATTGGACTCCCGGAGCTCCACCCGGGGCCTGACCGTGGATACCTGCATCTAGATCCCTCAGTCACTGGATGGGGTTTCTAGCACGACAAATAAGGTGTTTGGCCATCCTATCACCAGCGTAGGTCAGATCGGGCTATTTCTCGACTATTGCCAGCAGTCTATTGTGGGGGCATCTTTGTGGATTTCTGTGGGTCTCTCCAGCACTTTGCTCCTTCCTATTCTCATGTGGTCTTCATTTATCATGAACATTCCTTGTGTTCCCTCTCTGTTCTTGATCCAGTTGGGGATCTCCCGCTCCCCCATGATCTCTTTCCCTCGCCCCTCGCCCCTCATTACCCCCACTCATGTCCAGAATGTTCATGTAGATCTCATCCATTTCTCCGTCATTGGGCGATCCCTGTGTCTTTCTTGGGGTCCTGTTTTCCAGGTAGCCTCCCTGGTGTTGTGAGTAGCTGTCCAGTCAACCTTGTTCCCCAACTAGTATTCTCCTATGAGTGGGTACATACATGAACTGTGAACCAATGGCTGAGGGGCCCCCAACTTGATCAGGCCCTCTGAATGGGTGAGACAGTTGATTGGCTTGATTTGTTTGGGAGGCATCCAGGCAGTTTGACCGGGTCATGTGCTCAGTGCATGAATTGGCTGTTTGAATCCTGGGGCTTAGTAGAGACCCTTGGCTCAGCCCGGGAGGAGGAGACTAGACCTGCCTGGGCTGAGTCCACCAGGTTGATCTCAATCCTCGGGGGATTCTTTGCCCTGGAGGAGATGGAAATGGGGAGTGGGTCGGGGAGAGGGGGGCGGGGCGGCAGGAGGGAGAACGGGGAATCTATGGCTGATATGTAAAGTTGAATTATATTGTAAAATAAAATAAAATAAATTCAAAAAAAAAGTTTCAAGACAGAAGCTATGGGACTTGGAAGTGTGAACTAATTCAGAATATTTACTTTGAGTTATGATAACTCACTGAAACTTTTATCCTAATCTCTATAAAACATTCAGTGCATGTGTGTGTGCAAACGTTTGTGCATGTGGGCATGTGTGTGTGTGTGTGTGTGTGTGTGTGTGTGTGTTCAGAAGTGTGTGTGGCGGTCAAGGACAACTTGTGGGAGTGGACTTTTCTTTCATCACGTGGTTCTGGTGACACAAGTCTGTGGCAGGAGTCTTAAAAGTTCATATAAATAAAATCAAACCCGAGGCCAGGTATTGGGGTGAACTGCTGGATGGTCAGAGAGACAGAACAAGCCACAGCCATCCTCACCTGGCCAACTTCTCAGCTGATCTTGTTTCCTCAGACTGCAAGCTTCTGAGTCCTCATCCACAATGAATCTCAGCTGAACTGTGCTGCTCCAAAGCCTGAAAACTTAACCAGCCAAATGCTTCTAGTTCCTGGTCCTCACGCCTTATATATCTTTCTGCCTTCTACCATCATTCCCTGGGATTAAAGGCGTGTGTCACCATGCCTGGCCGGTTCCAATGTGGCCTTGAACTCACAGAGATCCAGGCAGATATCTACGTCTAGAATGCTAGGATTAAAGGTGTGTGTGCCACCATTTCTAGCCTTTGTATCTAGTGGTTGTTCTCTGACCCCAGATAAATTTATTAGGGTGCACAATATTTTGGGGAACACAATACCACCACATAAGTCAGTTGTCAGGTTTGGCAGCAAACATCTTTACAACCAAGATATCTCACTGAACTTGTTTTTGAAACGAAGTCTCACAAATGCAATCCAGACTGGCCCTAAACTCATGATATTTCTCCTGCCTCAGCTTCCTGAGTAGGGGGATTAGAGATGTGAGCTACAGTGCTCAGCTAAGCATTTTTAAATAAGCACAGTTTTTGTAGTTAGAATAATCTGAGCAATGTGTCTCAAACTGAGATTTAGTGAACAGATATTGCAAATCATGGTACATTTAATTTGCCTGTCAGAGGACATATGTGTTCCTAAAATAATCATGTGTTGTACAGTCATATTTAAATAAAATTTTAAAATGAAGGTTTTATCGACAAAATGGAATAAGGCACAAAACACCAAGAAAAAAAAAACACTATCATGGATACATTTAAAGAAATAAAGAAAAACAGTAATAGCATTTTTCACATGCACAATCTACCACAACACACTGAGAGAAGGAAAAGGCCTGTGAGCTGCCTGTGGAAGTTTCTGGAAGCCTACAGTGTGAGAGTGATGGGGGGGCGGGGAATAAACAGAAGATCACCTGAGACTTCACATAGGGTCTCAGCCCATATGTGCTTGACTGAGCTTGTGGCATAGACAGTGTTAGCTGAGGTCACCACTGATGTCTGGGTGTCCTCTGGGTATTCTCACAGTTAGCTGGGTACAGTCTTCCACATTCCATACAATCAAAAAACCAAACCCCAAATTTGCCTTATGCTCAAGATGTTCCCTGGCATCCCTCAAGCTTGGAATAAATTTACATTTGGGAACAAATGCTACAGCGGAACACAGTGTGACAATACACACCTGGTGAACAAGATGAGGAGAGGCACCATGTCCCAGTTGTCAAGGGGAGAATGGAGGTAAGCAGCTTTCTGTAGTAGGGGAACCAAGGAACTTGATTTGCTCCTGCAAGCTCTAAACTTCAGGCAGAAGATGAGTCTGCAGCATTTTCAGAAATGATTGAACTTTGGAACTCTTTACTATGAGGTGAAAAAACTTTAAACATCACCTAAAAACAGGGTTGATGGATGCCGTGGTTTGGGTAAATATTTCTCTATGGGAATGTTTTATTTTTGTTGTTATAAAATGTAAGGCAAATATTATCTCTAGGACAGAAATAAGTTATAACCTAAGTTTTGCTTCTTTTAAAAAATCACAATAAAGTTTTCAAAATAATCTCAGTGGTTTTGACATTGTTGGTTGTACTGTTCCAGCTCACAGAAAAAAGGGAAATTAGAAATGAATAACATGTCTACTTTGAGGTAGGTATTCTTTTCAGCATGACTTACCATAAATCTAAATTTACATTTAATAAGTAAAATTGAGACTTTACATGTATTTGATTTTTATAAGATTTTCATTTAATACTAATATCCAAAACCAAAATCTTTTTCATGAAAAGATAAAAAAATGGAATAAACAGATTTTTTGTTACTAGTATGTACTTTACTGTTTCAAAATTCACATTATCTTATTTAAATTTTCAACCAAGTCTTTTTATTACTTCTTTTCTCATGTGACAAGCTTTTATAAAAGATGTAGGAAAACCACAAAATACTTTAGTCATTCATCATCATCTGTTAAGGGAGAGGGTTGATGAAGATTTATTTTAAGATAAAAGGCAATGAACGAGGAATAATCTCAGTAAAAATGCTAAAGCAAGGACTAGTGAAAATATCTCACCGATTAAATCCACACCACTAGCAACGTTTGTCAACATCATAATGCATACAACATGAAAAAAATTAACCAATGTGCCAAGCAATCCAGGGAGAATTTATTCAAGCAAATTACTAAATTATAGCAAGTTTAAAAAATGAACTTCATGCCGGGCGGTGGTGTCGCACGCCTTTAATCCCAGCACTCGGGAGGCAGAGGCAGGCGGATCTCTGTGAGTTCGAGGCCAGCCTGGGCTACCAAGTGAGCTCCAGGAAAGGCGCAAAGCTACACAGAGAAACCCTGTCTCGAAAAACAAAAAACAAAAAACAAACAAACAAAAAAAAAAGAACTTCATGGCATTTAGTCAGCTTGGTTCACAGCCTTGAAAATCTGCAGCCAGAAAAATACTAAAAAGCAGCTCTTACTAGGAAGTGCCGGGGGCAGCCTGATTTAGAAGTCCTTAGAAGCCCAGCCCCTTTACAGGAGAAGCCACTCACCTCACCTGTCTGGTGGACTTCCTGGAAAACCCGACTTCCAGGGCTTTTTCCTGACCTAGAATGTGCCCTCTAAGAATAGACTTTCCCCAGTGGCACTAGAAGCCAACTGTTAATCTTGTGGTTGTCTGACCTATTAGATACAACTGAGAGAAAAGAATTCAAAATTTGTAAAGGGAAGGGAGGTTTCTGACCTGGGTCTCCATAGAGACAGATAAAACAAGCTCCGAGAATATAGAGCCATGCTATTTGCGGACCTGTGCCTAAGATCTTAAAAAATCCAAGCACGCCATAAGTCCTCACCTCTGATGGCTTTCTGCTCTGTGCCAACAGAGGGCAAAGCGAGGCGGAGCAGCCATGCCAGGTTGGACACTGCAGCTTGCTTCGATATGTGGGACTGGGAGACTTACTGTTTGTGGCTGCCTCAGTCCATCACCCGCTGACAAATAAGATCTCCAATCAGACAATTCATTGGGTACATGGACTAGAAGTCAGTCAATAAGCAACAATGATAAATAACTAACAACAGTAACAATAGACTTCATGTAGTCTGGAAATACGATTTCCAGAATAGCTGTACATATCATTTCATATGTCTAGTTTTGAACAAAAAGTAATAATAAAAATAAGTAGGGAAGTAAATAAGAAAGTATGGCCATACAGAGAAGAAAAAGAAAAGGCCACTAAAAGCTATTCTTGGAAAAAGCCTCTATATGAGATTCTTTAATTCACTTATTAAAGAATTCAGCTCAGGTATTAGGAACACCTCTAATATTATACCAATAGGAGTAACATTCCATCACAGGCAATTTCAATAAAGTAATATAAACCTTCATGATGCTGGATTAGGAAATACATTATTTGCTATGACCCCAAAAGCACGTCCTCCAATTTGATATGTTGGACATAGTAGGGATTGTGAGTTAGGTGGAAATGCCATGTGTACTTATGAAACAGAGAGAAGTGGTATAAAGGCAAGAGCTATTCAGAATGATTATTCAGTTCATTATCTGATGCTTAAACAACCCAGTGGATCTCTTCTGTATCACTTACTTATTAGCTAGACAATTCACTATTGAAGAAATTGTGAAGAATAAGGTAAATGGGTTTCTATGTAATTCATGCTACTGCTTCTCAGCGACTCTAGTGAAGTGTCTGGAGGTATGATTTGTCAGCTACTGTTAACAACTGAACCATGGGCTTGGGAATTTACAATAGTAAAGGCTGCCCCTTGTTCCTAGCATGTGCATGGTAGTTGGCAGGCTCAAGATAGAGGGAATGTGGAGAGGAGTTCTATTCTGCACAGTTACTGAGACATGGATGTCTTCTCTGGGGAGGTTCCAACATCTATACACAAGGCTTCTAGACACTCTGCAGCCATTTGCCAGAAGGAGAGAGCAGAATCAAGAGGAAGGTGACCCAGTGTGTACCAACTTCTACACTGTCTATTAGCCAGAATTCAGTAGTACATCCTGCTTAGTTCCAGAGATGCATGGTGACACTAATGTAACAAAATGTTCAGAAGCAATGCTTAGCATTGTCTCTGTCACGGGGGGGGGGGGGGGGGGGGGGGGG
>CABHPH010155992.1:18676-61901 GCA_902168325.1 Peromyscus nudipes | reverse complement strand
ATGAACAATTCTGTCTTGGTTTATATCTTATGGTTAATCCTTACAAACCACTGACAAATAAATCCAAAAACAATTGTAATAAGAAAATGACATAGAAAATGTCATAACCTTAAGTTTAATTAATTACTCATGACTTTCCTGTGATCCCTTCAAAGTTGCATACCTAAACATGCACCCACTAGACCTGGCCTGAGTAACTGAGTAGCCCGAGTATTTACAGCTTTAATTTGTGACACTTCCAACTATGGAAGAAAAAAATAAACAAACAAAAAACCCAGAATTCTACCTTTAAAAAAGAAAAAAAACACAAAAACAGAATTCAACAAACCAACCAAGCAACCAAACAAACACCACACAGAACATGGGCACAACGTTGATTTGTCTAAGTTCACGATCAACATGCTTTCATTAATGCCAACTGAACTTTTAAAATATTGTGAATGAGAACTTTTTCAGCTGCTACAGCAGAAGCTGCAATGAAGAAACACGGCTACTAGCATTCAAGAAGCGAACCCATTGTTAATTCCTGGCTGAACTCTAATTAACCACAGCATACCCACCTATCTTCTTAAAAGAGGGCCTGTGTTTCGAGTCTTTCAAACTGAACCTTCACTCATTCAGGGGGATCCTGGACAGAGGGACGGGGAGCGCAGGACAGCGTGCTAATTCATTTCACTTTACCCTAGCACACACATGCAGCCCCCGTCGCAAGCAGGAATGAGCCTGGCTGATTCCCGATGATTTCGGCGCTATCACAGAATGCGCTCGAACCATCAAGTCATTTTTTCTTAAAACTTGAAAAGGAAAACCCAGTGTTTCACAAAATGCTTATTTTTCACCCCGCCAGCTTCGGCCACTGATCCGGTGCTGCCCTGTAATCTATCTGTGCAGGATGGGTGGCTCAGAAAACCACTCAACATGGATTGGTCAGAAGGAAGCAGAGGCGGAGTCATTCAGAACAGTTTTCCCCACCTCTCAGAAATCAGCAGCCCGCACCAGCCTCTCTGGCTCACAGGGATGCTCCCGCTGGAAGCTGAACTTCTGAGAGGCTCCGGTGTGTGAGCGGGCAGACGCGGCTCCCAGCTGTACAGTGACTCTCGGGGAAAGGACTCTGAAAAGACCCTGAGTGAATAAAGCTAAAAGAAAAAACGGCAGCGAGAACAAAAGCAAACGGCGGACTGGTCAATTGAGAATGAGCATTCGGAAGCCCCAGTTTCTAAGGGGATGAGGAGCAGAGCCAGAAGAGACCAACAACTCCTTTGCAAGTCCAGCTGCTTCTAACCGTGCTCGGTGCTCACAGCAGGCGCCAACTGCAGCCTCCCAACTTCCACACACACACATACAGCTGGGAGAAAATCGCCGGAGCTCCCCTGACCCAGGAGGTTGGATCAGTTCAAGGAGGATTCGAATCCAGCTGCTGCAGGAAGATGAACTCCACCCACCACCATGGCATGTATACTTCCCTCCACCTCTGGAACCGCAGCAGCTACGGGCTGCACAGCAATACCAGCGCGTCCCTGGGGAAAGGGTACTCCGATGGAGGATGCTATGAGCAACTTTTTGTCTCCCCCGAGGTGTTTGTGACTCTGGGTGTCATAAGCCTGTTGGAGAACATTCTAGTGATCGTGGCAATAGCCAAGAACAAGAACCTGCACTCACCCATGTACTTTTTCATCTGTAGCCTGGCTGTGGCAGATATGTTGGTGAGCGTTTCGAACGGGTCGGAAACCATCGTCATCACCCTCTTAAACAGCACGGATACGGACGCTCAGAGCTTCACCGTGAATATTGACAATGTCATTGACTCTGTGATCTGTAGTTCCTTGCTTGCATCCATTTGCAGCCTGCTTTCCATTGCAGTGGACAGGTATTTCACTATCTTTTACGCACTCCAGTACCATAACATTATGACGGTTAAGCGGGTAGGGATCATCATAAGTTGTATCTGGGCAGCTTGCACAGTGTCGGGCATCCTCTTCATCATTTACTCGGACAGCAGCGCTGTCATCATTTGCCTCATTACCATGTTCTTCACCATGCTGGTCCTCATGGCCTCTCTCTATGTCCACATGTTCCTGATGGCGAGGCTTCACATTAAGAGGATTGCTGTCCTCCCCGGCACTGGTACCATCCGCCAGGGTGCCAACATGAAGGGGGCAATTACCTTGACTATCCTGATTGGGGTCTTCGTCGTCTGCTGGGCCCCTTTCTTCCTCCACTTACTGTTCTACATCTCCTGTCCGCAGAATCCATACTGTGTGTGCTTCATGTCTCATTTTAACTTGTATCTCATACTGATCATGTGCAATGCCATCATTGATCCTCTCATTTATGCACTCCGGAGTCAAGAACTGAGGAAAACCTTCAAAGAAATCATCTGCTTCTATCCCCTGGGAGGCATCTGCGACTTGTCGGGCAGGTATTAGGTGGGGACTGAGTGCATACTAGGAACGTGCAGACTCTCTCACTCTGGCACAACCTGAGCAGTGTGCTTTGGCAACAGCTGCCCCTCCTGCGCAGTGCTTTGGCTGAAAGCATCTGTTGTATAAATTTCAGTTTATGACTTTGGATATGAAAAAAGGTCTACACCTGTTATTTTTAATGTCATGCTACTTTTTGGTTTGTCAAATGCTAATCTGTGTTCTATATTGTGGGCGCTATGAATTTGCAAAAAAAAAAAAAAAGAAAAGAAAAAGAAAGATACCCTTATTAAAAGTTTGCCAATGTCTCTTTCCTGTTACTTATCAAGATTCAACACTTGTCCTTTCTATAGTGATAGAAACCAGAGTCTTACTAATATGTCCTTAACTGTTTTCATGTGTCACCCCACAGCACCACAGAGGCTTGACTCCCTATTTATGGGGGAAATGTTGAAAAACAAGATGTTTGTTCCTTCTGTAAGTCAGTCCCACCAGTGAAATTTCAAGCAACTTAATAAAAGCTTACCTATTATACTCTATTCTAATATAGTGGTGCTTCTTTTTAAATAAAAGAGAAAAGGAAAAGAAGCAGCTTCTGAGCAAAAAATGAGGTTTGAGTGGCATGCATTTCTCCAAGACAGAATTTCTTGTCCCATGCGTTTCTCCAAGCCAATAGCTTCATAGTACACACAGGCAATTTAGCTGGGGGAGGGGAAATGCCCACTATTAAGATTAAAGTGTCCTGGCACATCTAAACTGTCCATGCTATGCTGAAATTCCCTAGGCCAAATGATCCCCAACCATAAGTGACCAAACAGAATGAATTCTCCCTTGACCTCTTAACCAGGGATCCAGTTCCCACAGAAGCATCCAGAAAGGTTGCCACTGCATTGAGAGGGGCAGCATGCCATCTTAGAGTTGATCCTGATTTATTACACATTTCCTATGAAGGGGGCTTGCTGTTCACTTTCTGATTACTCTTTGAGCAGGAGTATTAGTGCTGAAGATCAAGCATTTAGCTTCCCAAGCCAAGTCCACATCACAGAACATTTGGGGACAGTGTTTGTAAATATTTAGTATGTGGAACCCTGTGGTGCTGGCACATTATAAGATGGAAGGAAGACACATACTGGGTCCTGAAGGGTATAATAAAAATACTCTGGTGTTCTTAGTTTTATCTTGGGGAGAGGGAATACTTGTTTTTCTCCAAAATAATACCATAGGTGTGGTCACAGAGCAACCAAATCTATGCTGTCTAGTCTGTGTATACTTTAAAATCAAAATTCTGTGATCCAATTGACAGCGTCCCCAAATACTCATAAGGCCAGGATGCTGCATAGTAGTACATCTGGATTAAATCTGAATGTTTGACATATTGATTATAAGCCCAAGAAACACTGAGGGCATTCATGTGCAAATACACAGCAGAGTCTAATGGTGAGGCTAGTTGTTTCAAGGAAATGTCCTCTGAGCCACACTGTTGCCAGATTCATAAGATCAGCTGTGCTTCCTTGCACACAGGTAGCATCACAATTAGCATGTGTGTCTCTGGATCTTCATCTGAGTATCCACCCACTCTTCCCAGCCATTTGTACTCAGTTTTGTCCAATAGAATTCAGAGGCAGCAGTGTATAGGCTGAGGAGGAAAGGGGGAGAGAGCACCATCTGTGCAGCTGTGGGGAAGATGTCATGGTGAGTGAAGAGCTGCCTGTGTGACTGCTGTGTGGTCACCCTCACAGTCCTGTAACTCCTCACTCATGCTCTTTCAGTAAGCCTAATAAACTCATTGGGTCCCCAGGGTGAACATTGGTGGGATCATATTTAGGTCTGTGGTTGGGCCCATAAGAAGAAGAAGGTAAACATTGTTCACATCTCCCCCGTGGAAGTAATTTTCACGGTAGAACCTTTAACCAGTGGAGAGTGGTTCTAAGGCTGGGTTTTAACCATGCCACAGTGCTTCTATTTTCAAACAAAAATGAATGTCAGGTTTTATAACAACCAACAAAACCTGCTGAAGTTTGGCTCCTAAATGTTCTTTAAGGCCCATGAGTAAAGGCTTGCTCTCCAGGGTAGTGCTATGGGGAAGTGGAGATGGGACCTGGTGGGAAGACTTCCAGGCATTAGGAGTGTGCTCTTGGAGGGAATGGTGGGACTGTAGCTCATTCCTTTTTCTCTCTCTTGCTCCCTGAGGTCATAAGATGAGTGTTTTTGCTCCAACAGGAGCTGCCTCACCACAGGGCCAGCACAAGGAGGCCAGTCAGTCCTGAACTACAACCTCCCAAACTATCAGCCAACTTGAACCTTATTCGCTTCATATATATATATATATTTGGTTTTTTGAGACAGGGTTTCTCTGCATTGTTTTGGTGCCTGTCCTGGCTCTCGCTCTGTAGACCAGGCTGGCCTCAAACTCACAGAGATTCACCTGGCTCTGCCTCCCAAATGCTGGTATTAAAGGCGTGCTCCACCACCGCCTGGCTTATAAATTGTTTTTTATAGTGATCAGAACATGAGTAAGATGCAGAGCCCAAAACAATAGTAGTTCCCAGGTGGTGTCTGTTTTTTTACTGTTATCATTCCTGTTTCACACAATGACCCCGGAGGTCCAGAGACTATAGACATGAAGAACACCATATGTACACTCAGCAGTGATCTTTCCAAACTATTCTATTTATACTCTTCTTCAGGAGTCTTCTCAGATGTTCAGAGGAAAGTCCTGAGCTTTTTTTTCAAATCTTTTAAATTTTTTTTATTTTTATTTCATGCTCATTGGTGTTTTACCTGCACATAGGCCTGTATGAAGGTGTCAGATCCCCTGGAACTGGAGTTACAGGCAGTTATGAGCTGCCATGTGGGTGCTGGGAATTGAACCCGGGTCCTCTGGAAAAGCAACCAGTGCTGCCAACTACTGAGCCATCTCTCCAGCCCCAAAAGTCCTGACTCTTCCTTCATGCTCACATGGTTTTTCTAGAGCAGTCTGTAGTGTTAGTACAACCACTGGCTGTGGACCAGCCATGCACCACGAGGCTCTTGAGATGTTTGCAGCTCACTGTGGGGCCTCAGTGTCCTCCCATGCTGAGAATATCTCTTTCTAGCTTGCTATGTGCTCCAAACCTGCCCTAGGGATATTACTTCCTTATACTCTTAAAAAAAAAAAATCTAGATTTCTACAGAGAGACAGTCCTTACCCAAGTGACCTCTGGCGGCTAGCTGATAACCAATGATGTTGGAGTTCCATGTTCTCCAACTTAATTGGTAGAGGATCATTGTGATGATCTTATTGTTGAAATTCTTGGCTATAGCAAATACTCATATCTTAACAGGGGAGAGTGTAGGGTTGGAATTGAGAAGGAGGTTTCGGGGTCAACAAACTTGACCTACATAAAATGAAGATACGACAGTACACTGCCCGATAGAGCAGATGGGGAGACATGCTTGCTCCAATTAGAGGAAGTCAAATATATTAAGAACAGATAATTGTACCTCAGAGAATCACAGGAAAAACTTCACAATGGGGAAAGCAGATTGTATCTGTGCTCCCCCAGGCCTGCCTCTAATGGAAAGACATTAGGACAAGACATAAAATGTTACCCAACCATGATATTTAGATTACAGATTGATTTCCATACCCTGAACAGGTCCAAACTCCAGCCTCACTTTCCAGACTGTTTCTGCATGCTCTGTCTCCCATAATTTCACTTAAGGTCCTTTGAAAATAGGACTCGTAGGCTCATATTTTCCCCATGGAGCTTGATATATAAGATACATAAGTTTGATATATAAGATAGATTAAAATACATCTAATACACATCGTAAATGTGAAATGTGCTTGACTTCTGGAAATGGTTTCCCAGGGAGACTCACCTCGGATCTTCATCTATGCATAGTTGGGACTGAACCTTCCTGTAGTGTGACTACTTACTCCTGTGTCTTCTCCCTACTGGATGATCTTCAGGCAGGACCAAGGAAGCCACTGAAGTTGACTGAAGAAGGAAAGGAGTTGGGTGTAACTGCGTCACACACAGGAATATGTGGTAATGGCATTCCATAGCCATCCTTCAGAAAAATCCATGATTAATAATTATAGATTTAAAAGTCACAGCTCAAGTGAATAAGGTTAAGGTCTGCCACATCCTGACCTTACTAGAGATGGAAAAAGCAATCTGTAATAGTCTTTACTGTAATATTCAACATTGGTCCATACAGTGACGGAGTTAGGAGTTAGAGCTGTTTGTCTCTAAGCACACTGCAGGAATTAAAGGTAACGTGAACAGGAAGCCTCGTGGCCACAGCATTAGGGGGAAAGAACATATGGGTTTAAGTAAGTAGAAATCAGGTATCATTTTCTGTCTGCAACACCCTCTCTGCTGCACCAATAAAGTACCTCCTAGAAAAGTGAACTATAGGATAGGGTCCACCTTACAGGCTGAAAGCATCTGACCATCCACCTAGCAAGGTGAGGGCATGAGCATCCTGGTTCAGAAGGAAATTTTTAAAAAATGCTTGGAGAAGAGAAAAAGGGTGAAAGAATGCTTACCAGACCATGGATCAGTTGTGTTAGCCTGATTGGGGAAAAAGAACTAGGTAGGTAGGTAGGTAGATAGACAGACGGACAGACAGACAGGCAGGCAGGCAGACAGACAGACAGACAGACAGGCAGACAAACAAACAAACAAACAAACAAACAAATAAATAAATAAATAAATAAATAAATAAATAAATAAATAAATAAATAAAAAACAAGTCCATAAAATGTGTGTGCATGGGCAGAGACTTTAAATAGTGATCAACCCACCGTAACTGGCGGTTCCAGAATTTCTGTACATGGAGACTGAAGATACAATGTGGTTCAAATGAGTCACAAGGGACTGTCTTGAAGCCTTTTTTGCAGAGCTGTCACCTTGCACTTGCATTGTGTGCCTTCTTGAAATGTTCTTGGAGGGACAGTCCATGGCACTGGTGCAGTTAGTGAACGTGGCCATGAGGCTGACTCCCTCATGTAAGTGTCCCTTCTGTTTGTGGAGGAGGGAAAAGAAGGCCATGGGATCCCTGTCTGCTTATTATCAGTCCATGAACTTAGTGCTGTTCTAACACCTTTTTAAAATCTGTAGGCTATTTGGTCCTTCAATATTTCTCCTATTACTCTGAAAAACAATGTACATGTTACAGAGTCTTAATACCTCTTAACTGGCTTTATGCTCCTTACTTCTTTCATGTTTTTTTTTCTACTAAATTTGTTCTGTTGTGATATAGTAATACAAGACCAAAAATGTAAACCAAAAATAAATGCAGAAAGTCACATTAGCTCACAGATTTAGCCCAATATTTTGCTTCAATGGGCTTGAGATATGAACATACCCTGCTGCACACTGGCTTCATAGACTCTTCCTGGACAGAATACACACCTATTTGAAATCACAGAATCTTCCCAGACAGACTACACATCTGCTTGAAATCAAAGGACAGTAGAAGGACTATACACTTGCCGCAGAAATAATGCAGCATGGTAATCAAGGCCTCAGACACTCACTTTCATCACAGGTCCCTATTATGGCATCAGAAAAGGAATAAAAGAATAAACAAAATTTGCTCAAATCAGTCAGTTTGAAGTACAAACACATGTGTGTTCCTTGGGTATTCCCAAAGGAGAAAAATAAAGGTTTCCTACAAAATACTAAGAATTTAATTATAGCATTATAGGGGGCATTGACTGAGGAATGGCCACTGAAAACATCAGTCTATCAAGTTGGTAACAGTTTCTAATAAAAAAGGAAAGGTGTTCAAATTTGTCCATGAACCAACAGGACAAAAGGTTCTGGGTCCTCTTACCTCCAAATATAAATTGATCAATTGCTTCCAAGGGGTGTATGGGACATGTCTCATGAACCAAAGTGTCTGTCTTTTGATTTTGCATTACAAAAAGATTTAATTTATTGTAGAAGTGGGATTGTTAGGTTAAGATATTGCAAAGCCTACATTACCTTCTGGAACCAGTAATCTAAAGGCCACCAATGTAACATCCCACGTTTTTAGACTAGAAAATCCCAGTGTTTACACACCATTTCATTACTATCCCATTGTAAAAATTTTGGTAGACAGGGAGTGGGAGAATATCTCACAATTTTCTGGTATCTGACACACACATTCTTTCTTCTATTTGTTTTTACTGTGTTACTGTCAGTTTGTGGGGAAAGAGTAAATGTTAATGAAATTATTTTAAATGAGATCAGATTTTTTTTCCTGTGCTAGGAATTGAACTTAGGGCCTTGGATGCTAGAGAGGGGTCTATCACTGAGCTCTACTCCCAGTCTGAGACCAGATATTAAATATCAACACTATAATGTCTAAGTATATGCAGAGAAACTACCCATTGTCATCCATCTACACAGAAGCAGCGGGAGCAGCTGTTGGCTCCCATCCCTCTCCATGAACAAACCCACCTCTCCCAGTAACAGACACTTAGCACTGAAATGTGCTTACTTCTCTTTACTGTAAGATTTTACTGGTTAATTTCCTCATCATCAGTTGGGCAGCAGAGTGGTTGCCTGATTTGGATCTCAAAAGAATAAAAGACAGTTAAATAAGATTAAGGAATATAGAGATTCAACAAAACAGTAGCTGATATATACAGGCACTAAAAATCACCACAATAATAATAATTACTGTTTTAAAGAGAAGTAGATAGATATATAAGTTGCATATGCTAGTCAACATGATGAGATTTGAATTGAGTACATATGATATTTTAATTTGGATTTGACTTCTGTTATGAAAGAATACACTTAGATATAATAGATACAGAGGTATACATAAACTCACACAGGACAATTCCTTATCACCAATAATACAAACTGTTTTGAAATTTGCAGTACTAATTTCAATATTGGAAAAGGCTAATTAGAAAGATAGTACACTCAAAATAAAATGATTGATTAGCCTATTTTTAGAGCCAACACTCAATAACCTTTATGCCATGAATTTTAAATGTTAACTTAAGATGTCATTATCTAAGTTGATATTGCTAAGATACACCCAAGGTGTATATGAGAGGAGAGAAAGAGCATCTCTCTGGACTGACCATTGGTTCAAATCCCAGATACACTGCTTACCAGCTCGTGAATGCTGGACTTTACTTTCCTACCTTTGGAAATGAGGATCCTAACCGTTATCTCATCATATGTTGTCACAGACATTAGGAAATATAGATATCTGTCTAGTACAGATCTAGTGTAGGGTTTCTTGCTATGGGCAGCCATTTTACAGTGACTAATCAAAGCACACTCAATGAATGATTTTCTGATCATTGATCCTAGAAGAACTGAAACAGAGGCAGGGGCATGGGTGTCTTGATTATCCATCACAGACAAAGTGGGATAAATACAAGCAAGCCTTTATGTTTATTGTTTTACATATGCAGAAAATTTGAACATTCCAAAAACATCTGACTGAGATATGAATAGAATCTGGTAGGGAGCCAGCTTCTTTCAGCATCTCACTAACGTCTGCCAGCTGCTGTTAACTGGTGGGTGGAGTGTATGCTTTTGTGTTATGCCTCACAATTCAGACCAGTGTTGCATATACTATCTCATGCATTCAGCAATGAATAAATACTATGCATGTGTTTTTTCTAATGTTCTTAGTCAACAGGAAACTAAAAAAGCTGTATTTGATGCAACAAATAAAGATTTCCTAATGCCGTTCAATGCTGCCACTGTAAAGGCTGAAGATGAGCTTTGTTCTAAGGCAGAAATTGTCACATTTGACCCTGAGCTAGCGAGTTAATAATCACCGTTTGTAATTATGAAGTATTTTCACTGTCAAGAGTCACCTGGAGGATCCTCAAATATAAAGCCAAGAGGAAAATTTCAGCAGCTTAGCTAGTGATCTCTGCATGAGTTCCGGTCAGGGGCTACATTGCAAATGAATGCTATAATTTGTTACTAAACCTAACACAACACAGTGTGAGATACTTCACTGTGGTGGGATTGTGTTCCCCAAAATATTGTGTATGCTAATAAACTTATCTGGGGTCAGAGAACAGGACAGCCACAATATTAAACATAGAGGTTAAGCAGTGGTAGCATACGCCTTTAATCCTAGCATTCCAGAGGCAGAAATTCATGTGTTCAAGGATACACCCAAGCATGGTGACCCACGCCTTTAATCCCAGAAAGCACACCTTTAATCCCAGGGAGTGGTGGTAGAAAGCAGAAAGATATATAAGGCATGAGGACCAGAAACTAGAGGCTTTTGCCCTGGAGAGGCCTTTGGCCTGGAAGAAGCCTTTGGCCTGGAGAAGCATGTGACTGGTTAAGCTTTCAGGCTTCTAGCAGCAGTTCAGCTGAGACCCATTCTGGATGAGGGCTCGGGGCATCCAGTCTGAGGAAACAAGACCAGCTGAGGATTCAGCGAGGTGAGATAGCTGTGGCTTATTCTGTCTCTCTGACCTTCCAGTGTTCACCCCAATAACTGGCCTCAGGTTTGATTTCATTAATAAGACTCTTTAAGATTCATGCTACACTTCACTGTGAGATTCACATCACCATGGACCATAACTCAAAAGTAAGAAGCTAACAATAGATTTGATCATAATTGTACAAGAAAAAACATTAAAATTTTGTCTATGAATTTAAATGTACCTAATTTATATATTAAATTTTCAAAATTAATAACATTGAAATTTTTATTAAACTTTTTCATTTATTTTACATACCATAGTTTCCCCACCTCCTCTCTTTCCATTTCCTCCCCCCTCCAACTCTCCTCCATCCCCCCCTCCATCCACTCCTCATCCTTTCAGAAAAGGGCAGGCCTCCCATGGGAGTCAATAATGCATGGTATATCAAGTTGAGGCAGGACCAAGCTCTTCCCACTAGGTTGGTTCCCTGCAGGCTCCCTAGCTGTTGGTCCAGAGTCAGTGAGCTACCACTAGCTCAGGTCAGCTGTCTCTGTGGGTTCCCCCATCATGATCTTGACCCCGCCCCCTGCTCATATAATCCCTCCTCCCTCTCTTCAACAGGACTCTGGAGCTCAGGCCAATGCTTGGCTGTGGATCATCTGCTTCCATCAGTTACTGGATGAAGGTTTGATGATGACAGTTAGGGTAGTCACCAACCTGATTACAGGAGAAAGCCAGTTTAGGCACCCTCTCCACTATTGCTAGGAGTCTTGTCTGGGGTCATCCTTGTGGATTCCTGGGAGTTTCCCTGGCACAGGGTTTCTCCCTAACCCCCAAATGTGCCCCCTATCAAGATATCTTCCATTATTCTCCCCCTGTCCCACCCCCAGCTAGACCAACCCGATCCCTCATGTTCGCATCCCCCATCCCCTCCCCTCCCACTCCTCCACCCCCACTTTACCCAGGAGATCTCATCTACTTCCCCTTCCTAGGGAAATCCATGCCTACCTCTTAGGGTCCTCCTTGTTACCTAGCTTCTTTGGGGCTATGAGTTGTAGCCTGGTTATCCTTTGCTTTACATCTAATATCCACTTATGAGTGAGTTCATACCATGTTTATCTTTCTGGGTCTGGGTTACCTCACTCAAGATGATTTTTTCTAGTTCCACCCTTTGCCTACAAATTTCATGATGTTATTGTTTTTTACTGCTGAGTAATACTCCATTGTGTAAACGTACAACATTTTCTTTATCCATTCCTCAGTTGAGGGGCATCTAGATTGTTTCCACATTCTGGCTATTAGGAGTAATCCTGCTATGAACATAGTTGAGCAAATGTTCTTGTGGTATGATTGAGTATTTTTTTGGGTGTATGCCCAAAATTGGTATAGCTGGGTCTTGAGGTAGATCAATTCCCAGTTTTTAAAGAAACTGCTGTACTGGTTTCCTAAGTGGCTGTACAAGTTTGCACTCCCACCAGCAGTGGAGAAGTGTTCCTCTTACTCCACATCCTCTGCAACATAGGCTGTCTTTAGCCTTTTTGATCTTAACTATTCTGACAGGTGTAAGATGGAATCTCAGAGCTGTTTTGATTTGCATTTCCCTGATAGCTAAGGGTATTGGACAATTCTTCAAGTGTTTCTCAGCCATTTGAGATTCTTCTGTTGAGAATTCTCTGTTTAAATCTGTACCTAATTTTTAATTGGATTATTTGGTATTTTAATGTCTAGTTTCTTGAGTTCTTTATGTATTTTGGAAATCAACCCTCTGTCAGATGTGGGGTTGGTGAAGATCTTTTCCCATTCTTTAGGCTGCCATTTTGTCTTATTGACAGTGTCCTTTGCCTTACAGAAGCTTTTCAGTTTCAGGAGACCCCATTTATTAATTGTTGCTCTCAGTGTCTGTGCTGCTGGTGCTATATTCAGGAAGTGGTCTTCCATGCCAATGCATTCAAGGCTACGTCCAATGTTCTCTTATATCAGGTTCAGTGTAACTGGATTTATGTTGAGGTCTTTGATCCACTTGGACTTGAGTTTTGTGCAGGGCAATAGATATGGATCTATTTGCATTCTTCTACACACAAACATCAATTTATGCCAGCACTATTTGTTGAAGATGCTTTCTTTTTTCCATTGTATAATTTTGACTTTTTTTTTTTGTCAAAAATCAGATATTCATAGGTGTGTGGATTTATGTCAGGGTCTTCGATTCAATTCCATTGATCCACCTGTTTTATGCCAGCACCATGCTGTTTTTATTACTATAGCTCTATAGTAGAGCTTGAAGTTAGGGATGGTGATGCCTCTGGAAGTTTCTTTATTATACATGATTATTTTAGCTATCCTGAGGTTTTTTTTTTTTTAATGAAGTTGAGTATTGTTCTTTGAAGTCTGTGAAGAATTGTGTTGGAATTTGATTGCTTTTAGTAAGATTGCCATTTTTACTATGTTAATCCTGCCAATCCATGAGCATGGGAGATCTTTCCATTTTATGATATCTTCTCCATTTTCTATTTTCAAAGACTTAAAGTTCTTGTCATACAGGTCTTTCACTTATTTGGTTAGAGTTACCCCCAAGATATTTTATATTATTTGTGGCTATTATTGTTTCTTTGATTTCTTTCTCAGCCCATTTATCATTTGTATATAGGAGGGCTACTGATGGTTTTTTTGAGTTAATCTTGTATCCTGCCACGTTATTGAAGGAGTTTATCTGCTGTAGAGGTTACCTGGTAGAATTTTTGGGGTCATTTATGTATACTATTATATCATCAGCAAATAGTGAAAGTTTCAAAATTATTAATAATTACTGGCATGGGAAATGGTTTAGCTGGTAAAGTGCCTGTAGTACATGCACAAGGACATGAGTCCCTCAGAGCCCTTGAAGCCACATAAAAGGCAGGGGATGGTGTGGGCTGCTGTATCCTGAGCATGACAGGGGCAGAAACAGGCAGATCAGTGCAACTCATTGACCAACCAATGCAGTCAAATCTGTGAACTTCGTGTTCAGAGAGAGACCCTACCCCCAAAAATAAAGGCAGAGAGTGAGGAAGGACAAGCAATGTTGACCTTAGGCCTCCATACTCATTTGCACCCACATGCACATACTTCTGTACATACACTAATACGCACAGACCACACACATGTACAGCAACACACACACACACACACACACACACACACACAAAGTACCACTATAAGCAACACATTCATATTCCACATAAATATCACACTATCCTATATATTTCACTTAAAATCACACATAACTTTAAATTTTATTTATAACTAGCATGATAATAGTATAATTGTGCATATGCATGAAGTACTGTGTAATATTCAATACATACATACAATGTGTAATGACCCAATCAGGGTAATTAGCTTTTCCATCCCAGACACTTAGCATCCCTTCAATAAATACAGTAAAACTTCTTGATGTTAGCTCTCCCCTACAGCACCCCACTGTGCCACAGAGCTCTCACACTTATTTCTCCTCTCCACCTATATTGTAATATCTGTTACCCAATTCTTCCCTCATCCAATTCTCCTTCCCAGCCTCCAGGAATCACTATTCTTCTCCCTTCAATGAAATTACCTGTGTAGCTTCCACATCTGAATGGCCACATACTGCATTTGTCTGTCTTTCCATGGTTTAGTTACCTAATATGTCACCCATCAGCTCCAATCTATTTTTCTACAAATGATGGTATTTCTTTCTTTTTTGCTGAATAATATTCTGTTGTGCATAAATTCTGCATTTTCTTCATTCATCTGCCAAGAATCACCTCAGGTGATTGCATATTTTAGTTATTAAGAATAAGGTCACAATAATCATGGGAATGCAGACATCTCTTTAATATCTCCTTTAGAAATATGTCCAGGGTGGGGAAAGCTGTACCACATGCTTGTGGTGTTTTTGGTATTTTGGGGAGCCTCCATATTTGCCATTACAATGGCTGCACTAATTGCATTCCTTGCCACTGTGAGGACAAGTTCCCTTTGGTCTACGTCCTTGTCAGCACTTGTTATGTTTCGTTGTGTATTTGGACAATAGTCATGTGATCTGGGTAAGACGAGCTGTAGGTTTAATTTGCATCTAAATCATGACTAGTCATATGGAGCATTTTCCACACACTGACTGGCCACTTGTGTTGTGTCTTTTGAGGAGCATCTATTGAGATCATTGTTCGTTTTAAGCTGAATTATTTGGGCTTTGTTGACTTTTTTTTTTAGATTTTTATATATTCTGAATATTTGACCCTTGTCAGAAGTAGATGGCAAATTTCCTTTTCATTCTATAAGCAGTGTCTTTATGAAGTTGGTTACTCCCTTTGCTGTGTAGGAAGTTTTCTATATCAATAGACTCTTTGTTTCTGCTTTTGTAACCTGTACTTTGGAGGGTCTGGTATATTCAGATGTGTTGAAGTGTTCACCTGTTTTCTAATTATTTAAAAAACCTAAATTGACAATGGGGTGTGGTCTTTTTGTTGGGTGGTTAATTCTATTGGTTAGCACTCAGGAGGCAGAGGCAGGTGGATCTCTGTGAGTTCTAGGCCAGCCTGGGCTAGCAAGTGAGTTCCAGGGAAGGCTCCAAAGCTACACAGAGAAATAGTGTCTCAAAAAACCAAACCAAAACAACAACAACAAAAAAAAAAAAAAGAATTATGGGTCAAGTGTAAGAGCCAGTCAGTAATAAACCTGAGCTAATGACCGAGCAGTTACAAATAATATTAAGCCTCTAAATGATTATTTTATAAGCAACTGTGCATCCACAGGGGCCAGGTGGGACCAGAGAAACCTTCCAACTACATAATGTCCTTGTGGAAACAGTTTGAAATAGGTCCCTTCTTTTCCATTTACCAGAATAGTTTTAGTGGAATTAGCATGACACATTTATGCATCAACATATTACAGAGAAATCTATCAATTTATGTTTGATTTTCATCAATAATTATAAAGATTTTAAAGACATAAGAATCTGTTCTCTTATTTTCTTTCTGCCCTCCCTCTTCATTCTATATTCCATCCTTCCTGAAACGAAAACTCCAAATTTCAGTCATTTTGTACTTTCACTCAAAATTTGAATTAAATTGGTATAGTTTGTGAATGGAAGTTGGGTACATGAAGACTGGCATGCAAGTCTATGAGTTTTGAGATGCACATCCAGGAGGCATAACAAGAAACCCAGTTTCTATGAGATGATAATGTTCAGAAAGTATAGGAAGACATGGATGGGATTGATTTGGTTTAGTAGACTTTTTGAGAAACTGCGTAACCTCACATACTTGTCTGGGACATACACACACATGCATACATGCATGCACGCACAAACACATGCACACACACATGCACCCACACCGTGTGTGTGTATATATATATAGAGAGAGAGAGAACGAGATCAGCATTTGAGTGACCTCTCAGTGTATTTTGCAGCCTGTTGTCCTTTATCTATTGCCTCCCAGTGAGATCCCAGTGAAATGTCAATCCCGTTACCGCACCTGTGGTGGTTGGAGTGTAATTGGCCCCCATAAACACACAGGCAGTGGCACTGTTAGGTGTGGGTTTGTTGGAGTAGTGATAGCCTTGTTGGAAGAAGTATGTCACTGTGGAGGCTTTGACCTATTGTGTATGCTCATGCCATGCCCAGTACATCAGACCATTTCCTGTTGCCTGCAGATCAAGATGTAAGAACTCTCAGCTCCTTCTCCAGCACCATGTCTGCCTGCAGGCTGCCTTGCTTCCCACTATGCTGATAACAGAGTAAACCTCTGAAAAAGTGAGTCACCCTACCTAAATGTTTCCCTTTATATGAGTGACTGCGGTCATGGTGTCTCTTCACACCATGTAACCGCTCCTGCCGTGACCAAAATCTTCACATCTCTCAGCTGCAAGGATCACGATCCACACTGTGTGCCTTTCTCCTGGTCTGACTCCCGTTTCAGACATCCTCCTCTTTTGAAAGCTCCCCCTCTCAACACTCAGTGAACCTTCCACAGCTCAGCACTTCGTACTCTATCTGTGTTTGGTCAGTTAATAACCTTAAAGGTCTCAAAGCATTGAACACTGCTGATACGTTAAAAGCTCTCACATTTGACAGCTTCGCCTAACAACAGACTTGCACGTCCAATTCTGTTCTGAACTTCTGTGCTTGGGTTTACCAAAGAAATCCTAAAATTACAAATCTGCCTTGAACCTAATTCTTCTCTGAGACTATCCGCCTCAGTGTTTTTCTCCTATCAAGTGATGGCATCTGGGTCTTTCCGATTCATCAGTTAGAACTCCACTGGTCACCACAGATTTCTTTCCGTTTTACACTGCATTTCAAATCCATCAGGAACAGGGTGTTGGCCTGAGTGCTAAAATGTGTGCCTCTTTTTGTCACTTTCTTGCTACGACCCTCAACCGCAGGACTGTCAACGGTAAGAAATGCCCTTGTGTCTAAGCCTGATAACTGACGGCTTATTTTCAACAGAGCAGCCTCAAAGGGTTCTTTTGAGCCACAAGCCAGACCACATAACCCCTCTCCTGAATGAATCCCCATGGCTCTCTCCCTTTCTTACTCCGAGGAACAGCAGGAGGTCTGGAGGTCTCCCTGGTTGCATCAGACAAACCAGGCCACGCCTGCGTTAAGAGTTCTGCATGGCTCTTTCACTATTAGGAAAACTACACCCTAAATATTCACACATCTGGCTCCCTCACTGCCTTCAAGTTTTGCTGAGATAGACGCTCATTAAAGGTTACTCAGGGAGCTATTTATTAAAATCACAAGCCCATTATCAGAGTCCAATACTTCTGTCACTCCTTATGTTTCTCAACTATTTTTCCCCACAATAATCAATAAATCACACTGATCACCAAGGTGTCGTGTTTATTTTTGTTCTCTGTTCATGTATACCTAATATTTTAAGAGGACAAAGAACTTCATTTTCTTCAATGATGAATTCTAAGAACCCAGAATGTAAATCCGTTATGGTAATAGCTTAACAGACACTTGCTAAGTGCATACGAACGGAAAACATAAAAACAAAAAGCAAGGAACCCAGGTGGAGTGCCTCATTAGAAGCATATTTCAGAGACCAATGAGAGTTTGAGGCCAGCGAGACGGTGGCTAAGCATGTATGCTGAGGCACTTGCAGCCATGTCCGATCAAGTGAGTTCACTTCCCGTGACCCACACTGTGGAAAGAGAGGACCAACTCCTGAAAGCTGTCAACTGACCACCACACACACACACACTGTGGTGTACACACTCCATCTTGTACACAGTAAACAGATAAATAAATAATAAACAAACAAACAAATATACTAGAAAGAAATACAATTCAAGAGTTTAATGAACAACGACTGGGTCATGAAGTAACGACCACAGCATTAATAGAAACAGGAGGGCATGTTTGGTAGTAAATAATCCCCGTTCTGGGAAGTGGTGGGAAAATCAGTTCAAAGCCAGCACTGGATATACAGAGTTTGAAGACACCCTGAACACAGGATGCTGCCTCAAAAGAAAAAAAAATTATACATAAGAAACACCATAGAAGGTGGCGTTCTGACTGAAGCCAAGTGACAAGTGAGTTTTAAGGAATGAAATGTCAATCATTTTAGCAACAAAAGACATGACGTTATTCAGCCAGTGTTCCAACTAGAGATCTAGTGTATTTTATTTGAGGCTGAACTTTGGAAGATGGGTGAGATTTTGGTGAAAGAATAAAAAGATAGGAAACCTAAAAGCAAGACCTAATTTCCAGTAAAGTACTGGAAATGACATCAGATTCCTGGGCTCTCATAGGGGACTATAAGAGTAAAATGGGAACTAAAGTCTAGAAACAGAATTCGGAGCTCGCATTTACAAGCTGCACAAAAGCAGAAGCTCAGAGGAATAGGGATCATTTCCTCAAAATGAGCTCGCTTTGGAGATGATCAAATGCAGAGGCAAAAAACCAATATAGGCTAAAAAAAAATGAAAATACAGAATATTTACTGAACAATCAGTAGTACAGCTAAATCATTTCCCTCTGATTTTCAGTAAGTGGTCACTGATTTGATTAATTTCCCCCTAGTTACACAAAGAAGTCATTCTGTGAAGAGGTCTGCTGAAGAATCGAACTTTCAAAGTCACTGAAGCACCAGGAGGTGAACTGTGGCTGCCAGCAGTGACCCGCCAGAAAGGAACTGAGCCACTCCGCACTGACGGGAAGACAGTCTAGGACGTTAGACAGGTTTAGCCATGCTCCAATTCCGTCCAGAGCAAGATACCTCCTTGCATCATTTAAGAATTGAAGAAGCCTAACTTTTCTTCAAATTGCCAAAGACAACCCCTTCACATATGCTCCACCTATTTTCTGAACAGATCTGGAGCATCAGCTACCAAGGAAAGCAGTCGTTAAAACATGGGGGGAGGATTGCTGACTCACCCATAACCATATTTATGCAGCAGAAAGGAAGGAGTGGTACACAATGCACACGTCATAGCCAATGAGGTGGTAGGAAGTGAGTTGGCAAAGCAAGGGGTATGTAGGCAGGCACCTGTGGGGGCCTATTTTCAGGTTCCTCGTGGCTTTACCCAGCAGGTCCGTGTAGAGAGGATGATTGGACCACGGGCCTGAGTGCAGGTGTCTGAGATGGTCTGCACTTGGCTGTGCTGGGGGAGGAGGTCTTTTGCTTCACTGCTTGGTGTCTCTATAAATACCAGAGACAGTCGGGGCCTGTTGGAAAAGGTTCCAGGCCCTCTCGAGGCTATCCTTTATTTTCTATCTATTTATCTCCGCAATATAAACCCTTCTATCTAATAGTTCCTGCTGCTCACACTCAAGAAAACTCTGGGGAGCTGTGGGGTTGGTGGGTAAACGCCCCACATGCACTGACACATGGGCAAGTGTGAGAGAGGGCTGTTCTGGAAGGAGACCCTGGCTTAACCAAACAGTGGAGTCGACGGCCCTCCTGGTACGTTTGAGATTCTAACCCTCTATCAGATGTGTAGCTGGTGATTTCCCCCTCATTCTGTAGACTGCCTCTTCACTTGAATGATGGCATCTTTGGTTGTATGAATGCTGTTTAGATGCCTGTGGTCCAGTTTGTCAATTGTTGGGTCTTAGTGCCTGTGCTCCTGGCCATACATTCAAGCTTGTCCCCCCCACCCCTTTTTCTTCTATCAGATTTGAGGTGTCATGTTTTAGGTTGAGGTCCTTTATCTTGATCTCTAACAAGGGTCCTGGGTTGAATTCCATGTGTTTCTGGGGCCCAGCATTGGGTAGGGTGGCTGACAGTCAGGCATGAGGGTGGAATGGCTCTGGGAGTTCATACCTGGAGTACTAGACTCCATGATGCTCTTGGTGGGGCTCTGTTCAGTCCTGGGGCCCAGCTGCGTGAGGTAGCTCACGGTCTGGTGGGAAGGTAGCCTCTTCTTTTAATGCTGATAGTATCCCCTAGTGCTATGTATGATTTTCTTTGTTCCAAAAAATGGAGAAGGCAAGATACTTTGCTATTTGGATACAGTGATGTTACTAAGGACAAGGTCCTGTCCATCTCTAGGCCTTTTGGGGGTGTAATACTCTTGTTGAACAGTTAATGTTCTCTTTAACTCTACTTTAGCCTTCCTGAATTGGATTATTTTTTGTCATGCAAAATAATCACAGAAAAGTAGGACTCTATTTTTAAAAGCTTTTATATTTTTATATAATTTTATGTGAACATCATAGAATGTCATGATTATATGAGAACATAACAAGATAATGCAGAAACAATTACCTAAGTATCAAAATGAATGGGTTAAAAATACCAGCCTCCTTTAGTAGCTTAGCTGAAGTTGTGTATATACCACTAAAGGAAGAGAACACAAGCTTAGTCAGCCCATTAGGGCAAACACACATACACTAGGAAGCTGCTATTAGCGTTCTAAGAAGAGGCCACCTGCCCACCAGACTGTGAGCCATCCTACTCAGCTGGGCCCCAGGACTGAACAGAGCCCAACCCAGGACCTCATAGAATCTAGTACTCCAGGTAGAACTCCCAGAGCCACCTCACCCTCATGCCTGACTGTCAACCACCCCCAATGCTGGACCCCAGAAATGCATGGAACCCAAACCAGGACTCTTGTTAGAAATCCAGATCAAGGACCTCAAGCTAAAACATGAAACTCAGAATCTGATAGAAGAGAAAATGGCTGTTGAATGTATGGCCAGTAGCATAGGCACTAAGATCCAACAATTGACCCATGGCACCACAGGAACCTCCGAAGCAGTGTCTGTACAGCAAACAATGCCATTATTCAAGTGAAGAGGCAGTCTATAGAATGGGAAAAAATATTCACCAACTATACATCTGATGGAGGGTTACGCTTTAGAGTATGCAAATAGAAAGCGAAACATCAAGAAAACAAATAGCTCAACTTAAAATTGGCTGAACAGAGAATTCTCAAATGATAAAACAGAAGAGGCTGAGAAACTCTAAAAATGTTCAACATTCTGAGTCATCAGGGAAATACAAGTTAAAAACACTGTTTCATCTTGCCCTGTGCAGAATGGCCAAGATCAAAAAACAAATGAGAGCAGATGCTGGCAAGGATGCAAGAAAAGGAGAGTCCTCTGCAAGAACATGTGCCCATAACTGCCGAGCTCTCTCTCCAACCCAGGACTCTCTATATTATTATTATAGTGATTTGCTCATCCATGTTCATTGCTGCTACATTTACAATAGCCAGAGAATGGAAACTGCCTAAGTATCTATCAGCTGATGAATGTAAAATGTGGTACAAGTATACAATGGAATATTATCCAGCTGTTAAGAACAAAACAAACAACAGAAGTTGCTGATGAGATGTGGAGACAGCAGAATACTGCTTGTGGGAATGCAAACTGGTGCAACCACTATAGAAATCAGTGTAGAGCTTCACCATCTTGCTGTTTCTGTGGTGTTTTTTTAGACTTCTTTTGGAGAATATTCTGTAGTTGTTTATTCCCAGTGGCCATTTGCATATGTTTA
Source organism: Peromyscus nudipes (assembly GCA_902168325.1). Classification (NCBI taxonomy): domain Eukaryota; kingdom Metazoa; phylum Chordata; class Mammalia; order Rodentia; family Cricetidae; genus Peromyscus; species Peromyscus nudipes. The sequence goes on along the minus strand of CABHPH010155992.1, from coordinate 40,110 downwards.
TTCTTGTCTTCAAACAATGTATTCCTTCCAGTATCCTCTGTAGATCAGGCTTAGGGGCCATAAATCCCTTTAATTAGTTTTTAATTCATAGAAAATGTATACTTCTCCTTAGCATTTTTTATCCTCCAATTTTAGTAGATAGTTTTGCTGGGTATAGAGTCTGGGTTAACAATTGTGGTCTTTCTGAACTTGGAATACAACTTCACAGCTCCTTCTGGTTTTAAAAGTTTCTGTGGACCCTTCTCTTTGAAGCTTTGACTATTTTTCCTTATTGTCTTTTTAATATTTAATTGTAACACGTGGTGGGAGTTCCTTTTCTGGTCCTGTTTATTAGGAGTTTTGTGGACCTTTTGCATGTGGGTGGGTATCTTTCTATAGGCTTGGAAGATTTTCTTTTATGATTATCTTGAAAGTATTCTCTATGCCTTTGGTATGGTGCTCTCATTCTGTGTCTATAATTTGCAGGTTAGGTAGTATCATGGTTTTCCAGACTTTTCTACTTCCTGTTTATATTTCTTTTTAAATTTATTATTGATCTTTATGAGTGATCCAATTCCTCTTCTCTGTCCCGCATCCCCACTTCTCCATTCCCTTCATGATCCATTCTATTGGTGAGATTTTTGAACTTGGGTTTTTACTTGGCTCATTGAGTTTTTCATTTCCAGTTTTGGCTCTGTTTAGCAATTCTAAGTCTATTTTCGCTTATTTGGTTGACTTCTTTTTTCTCATTTGTCTGTTTTTTGTTCCCTTGAAGTAGTCTCTTCTATTTTTTTTAAGTGTTTGAAAATACTCATAATCATCTTTTGATTCATTGTCTGGAATTTCTTCCTAGTAATTTTCATTGGGTACAGTTACTAAGAGGTTAATGATTTGTGGAGTAGACATGTTGTCTAGTTTGCTTGTTTCATGCTGTTTCCTTTCTGCATCAGGATTTCTGCACCCAGAGTTAGTTCATTGGCTGAGTTTTTCTTTGTTTATTTCATATTTCTTATTTCTAAAATTTAAGTCCCCCCTTATCTTTCAATAGTGGTGCTCAGTAGAAGCCTACATCCTAGCAGAGTTGAGGTGTCTTTTTGCTCTATGAGACTGGTATTTAGGACCAGAGGATCTATCTCAGGTCTTCCTCTGAGGGTCAGGCATTGACCTGTGTCAGCTGGGGTTTCCTCCTGGGTCTACAGCTTTCACTGTGAGTTGTGCTACTCTCTACAGACCCATGGAGCTTACTGAGAGTCAAACCAGGTCCCCACCCCGCATCTGCAGTCTTTGCTGCAGTCATGTGAAACCTACCACCACATGCCAGTGGGTCTAATCTGGAGTTAAATGCAGGCTCCACCTCAGGTCCAGTGCAGTTTCTGGGAGACAACATGGCTAGAAAAACGTACATTTTTAAAAAGTGTGCATTTGGTTTCAGCATCTCTGAAGTCTTGTTTGGAAACTGTACATTGCATTTTCATTATTAAAGCAAATGTCAAGGGGCAGTGCTACTGGTCTCTAAGACATGATTACTTCATTTTTTGTTTTTATCTCACTTTTGATGTTATTTATAAATAAGAAAGTGCATTCAGATGATGCACCTGAACTAGAATTCTTTAAGTTTTTTTTCAGATTCAAATAGTATGACAGGTGATTATTTTCTTTTTTTATCACATGAATAATATTAGATTTTTCTCATTTCCCCCCCTCAAAATTAACAGAGGAATGTGTGGGAAGCAAAGGACTAGAAGTTAGTGTGAAACAGTGTGATCTCACTGCCAATGAACCTTGAATGTGCCCTCCAGTATGAGCCAACCTTTGAGTGGACATGGACTGGCAATTGATTACATTCTGGGTTGTAGTAAAAGCTTTTCATAAGAAGAAAACATGGTAAGTGTGTGTTAGGTACTTTTGCTGCTATGACAAAATGCTTTTAAAAAATCATCTTAAGAAAGGCAGGGTTTGTTTTGCCTTAATTTGAAGGTATGGACCATCATGGCAGGGAAGACCTGGGCAAAAGAACCACTCTAGCTACCCTGAGGTCCTCCTGCCACAGCCAGAATGTGAAGCAGAGAGAGACGAACACTGGGGTTGTTTACTTTCTCCTTTTTTATTCTGTCAAGAACTCCAGCACATGAGATGAGGTCACTACACTTCAGGGTGGGTCTACCTTCCTCAACTTCTCTGGAAACATTCTCACAGACGTGCTAAGAGATATAACACTTAGTTTCAAATCCAGTCAAGATGACAATGAAGATTACCTTCCATTTCCAGGGCCAAGTATTAGAAAGGTTTTAAGAATACTTTTATCTTGCCTAAATAGCATAGCAATGAGAAAAATGGAAAGGGAAAATGTTGAAAGTTTTAGAGCACAAAATACAATCTTGGAAATGGAGCTGCAAAGATCTAACACATTGGGCAACCAAATGAGTAGTATCTGTGGTGATTGCTAACTTTGCCTGTGACAATGCTGAATGCTAAATGTTAAGCTTTCTTTTCTCTCTAATTGCTATTTCATGGGAAGCACTGGATAATCAGACAATATGTCAAGTAGAATTTGTGCCTGGAGATGAACTTGAAAACATAGTAATGAGATGAAAGTGAATAGTGAGGAATTCCATGCTCAGAACATTTTTTTAAGTCAATAGACAAGCTAAAAAATTAACTCTCAGAAGGAATAGAAATTAATGAGCAAAAGTCCTCAAAATTCTTCCATCCAACGAAGTAACATTCAGCTTAATTTTCACAACAAATGGGATGTCTCTAAGAGTGCCTTGCCCCAAACCATCCCCCTAACTAGAATTGCAATATTATCTCTCTCTCAAATTATTTATGGCTTGATATTGACATTGTTTGGCTTTTATATTGTCTGTTGACTTTATCTTAATCTGTCTATACAAGTGCTGAATGGATCCATCAGGGTTTCAAGTGTGTTCCTTTGAGAAGAGTTGCTGACATCTGTAGATCCCTCCAAGAAATCACTGTAATATCAGTCACACTGAGAGCCCAGCTTCATGAAGGTTGGCTTCATCCCAAGCTGATGGATCCTATCACTGACAGGTGATTGGATCATGAGAGCTACAACCTCATAGAAGGATTAATCCACTGATTGGTGCATAATATGATGCATTATTGGGAAGTGTGAGAAAACAACAGACATGGACTAAATGGAGACACAGATGGATGGGGACATGTCCAGGAAAGACAAATTTTGACTCAGGCACCTTCCTGTACTACTTCTTGCTTCCCAAACGCCAGAGATGAACTGCTCATCTCTATGCCCTCTCAGCTAGAGTGGTCTGCCTTGACATCACCCACAAATAATGGAGCTAGCCTAGCGTGGACCAAAACTGAAATCATGAGAAAAATAAATCCTTTCTCCTTTGAAAACAATCCTTTCAGGCATTTGGCACAGTGACAAAAGATCTAACACAGACAACATGTTTCACTTTCTTAGAAGTTGCTCTTACCAATGAAGAGTTCTACAGGCTTTGTAGAATTGATTTCTCCAACTCCCACTACCTTGCAGATATATGTAGGCAGATTAGAGGAGACCCGGGTGCTGGTACCTTGGGCCTTCCAAGAAGCACCTATTGCTCAAGGCAGTTCATGTAATCACTCTGGTTATTATTTCTCATTCACTTAAATGATTGCTCAAACTTGTCTCGTCCCTGAAAGCTGTTGTTAAATTACTTCTATCCTGTATTAAGTGGACATTTCAAGCTCAAAATGTGTTTTTAGTTATTTACACATTTTATGTTGGCTTTGAAAAATGTACAGTGTGATACCTCATCAATAAGAAATGCCTTTTAGAAGCAAATTAGAGGAGCCTGGGTATTTGTTCCCAGTATTTCAATGCTACACGCAACTCATTACACGGTGGCCATTGACAGTGTGGTTGGTCCTGTCGTGTCCTGTACCAAGAGATTCAGTGAATGTACCTGAATGAAGACATCAGTCCACTCTGGCCTTTTTTTTTTTACTTTTAACAATGTATTTTTCAGTTACTTTCTAAAAGTTTGGGGGTAGGGTATATGAGTAGGATAATACAGTGTATCCACGTATGGAATTACCAAAGAATAAAACTTTTTAAATATTTAAAGTTTTAATCACATTTTTAGTATCATTAACAAGAAAGTATGTGGTATGGTAGTAGAAGTATGTTTTTGGTCCCCTGAGATCAACAATGATCCTCATTTCATAATCAGGAAATTGAAGACTGAGAGTCGTGACATTAAGGCGATGTATTGCACAACTTTGCAAAGCTGGGCATCAGCCTGGAATGGCAGGCAGGCTGATTGAGGCATAGGACACTCCTCTTAACCCTGAGACCCAAACAATCTTTATAACCTTCATGAATTTCCCTTCTTTTTTTTTTTTTTTTTTTTTTTAAAAAAAAATCAGGAGGGCACAATCTTTGGTGTCTCCTGGGTCATATCTTTCCCTCTGTCACTTTTGCATGTCTTTTTCACAACACAAACTATGTGTAGATTTGCCTCTACATTTTATATACTATTTATTTTAAAACTTATCAGATACATGAACCTGCAAGCAATCATGGCTGTAAGTTTCTACTCTAAACTTCTAGGTTGGATGAGGGGATGGCTTAGAAGAATTTGGGAAATGGATAGATACACTAGCAGGTATTAGCAGGCATGTAGTGTTTGGGGTTCATCTGTAGCTTGCTCAAGGTTCCTTTCAAAATGAGCCGTAGGGTGTTATTTCTGATACCCCTCTTTTAAACAGAGTTCAATTAAAATTTTCTTTAATTATTGAAAAAAAACAGAGTCTGCTTTCCAAAGAAATCTCAAGGTCAAAACTTTTAAATCCTAAAACCATGAGAAAAGAGCAGACAAGGTATCTTGGTAGATGCCTTAGTGGGAAGGACAAACTAGGGATGGGGGTGGGGGAGGCAGGGGTGTGACAGTGTACACATCAGATTCAGAGAATGAAAAACAGAGACTGTTCAAATGTAGAGTCCCACTGAAAAGAGATGTGCTCTGGATTGCAGAGGGCTGTCATGTGCAGAGCTTCTGATTTTCTACCCCAATATCTTCTTAATATTTTTCAAATCTACATACAAGTGATAAAAATTTTAACAGTTGTGGGTGTCCAAGATCTGCAAGTCTCTCCTATGCCCTGTGTCTAATGCTTACAACATCCTTGAGAGAAATAGTCTTTTCTTTTTCCTTGCAAACCTATACAGAGGAATGGGCATGTTACAGAGTGAAGGTGGGGCAGCCTCAGTTAACTAGGCAAAGGAAGATAAAATCCACTAACATGGTGTGCTTCTAAAATATCTCACCCAAGTAAATATGGTTCTAGAAAACCAAAATTATTTCCTCTATCCACTCACAGCTTATGAGTTTTCAGCATAGCCTCCAGAAAGCCAATCAACTAGCAGTCACATTTCTTTCAGAAAGGCAACACAGATTGTCCCCACACTAACACATTTGCCTTCCAGGAAAGAGTGTGTCTTAGTCAGGATGTGTAAGTGTGACTCTCTTAAGAGTTATAAAGCCCCCTTTTGGAGGCTTTATAAATTTATTTATCAATTCTTTTTTTCCTGTACTGTTCAACAGCCATTATAAACAACCACTATCCCAACTCTGGGATGTTTACATTAAAATTAAACAGCACTCGAAGGTTGGTTGTAATTGCACAATGCAAAATTCTTTAGCAGGATGTTTGGCTGCACATTGGAAAACAAGCACACACAAATATGAATAATGCGCAATGCCTTCCTTAGTTCTTCTGAGCATGGTAATCACAGAAATGATTCTGTCAGCAGAAAAAAAAAATGGAAGCGATGACTCAGTTTGGTATAAAGAGATGGTGGTCCCATGTTTTGTAACTTATTAGAGATGCTTTCAACATCTGCGCATATGGTTGAAATGGCTTCTGTGCTGTTCAGTCTGTCTAACTTCTACTGAGTTGTGATTGCAGTGTGCTCTTTCCCTCTCTGCCCGCTTCTTGCACATCCTGAATTGCTAACAGGTGCAGAGAGCCACAGCCCTTGGTGCCTTTGTTGTTCTTTTTTCGTACAGATTTAATCATCTAAGGGCTTTTTTCATCCACCCCATTCTGAATGTTTAGAAAACCCGTCATCAAGTCTGCATGTGATTAGATTTAGATTCCAAATACATTCACAAAGCAAGGGAGGCACATTGTCACAATGTCCTTGGAACGGAAGATAAAAATCTTACTTCTAATCCTTTCCTGGTTCTCCCAAATGCAAACACAAATCTCAGGGTGGACACTAAATTTTCTCTTGAGGTCATGAAGCCCTGATTATTCAGTTATTAGCCATCTGACATGTTTTCAAAAGACTATTCATCTCATTGCACATCAAATTTTTTGAAAAATCCTTTTATTCAGTCTTGCATTTATCTTTGCTCATGTTTTAGATTATCAGACGTTCTACTTCTGAGGGTCTCCTCCTTCACTCAGTCCTATGTGTAGCCTTCTGCCTGGGTTGGAGGGCAAGCCTACCTTAGGCAAGGGAGCCTTAGAAGGCATTTCTGATGGCTCTAGAAAGTCACTCTTGAGGGTGGCCTGTTTTCTCTGCATTCTGGCTCTAAGCAGTGGTAACTGGGGCTCTGGTTTGTTCCCTCTTTTTTAATCTGCCATGTGCTCCAGCTCCTTAGGATCCAGAGTGACTACAGTCCAGCTATCTGTTGTCCAGTACCTGCTACTGACATGCCATCTGGCCATTTTCTACCTGTGTGTATGCCAACACCAGGCAGCAAAGCACATTCTCTATTCATACTCATGGACGAAGGTTGGCAAGTCTGCTCTGCTGGGATGTTTTCCACAGCTCACCTGCTCTACAGTGATGTCCACACACTGGGGATCAGGGTATTACCTTTTGTTGCTTTTTACAATGTCCGCTGCCTGTTTAACTATATCTCTTACCTTGATCTACCTGGTGATTTGTTGGCTCAGCCTTCGGGATGACGGAAGCGCAGTGGCCAGCTTCTCCCACTGAGTATCATCACATCCTAGAGAATTCTAACCTACATGATTTGCCCTGCTCGGTTTGCATTCCTTTTGCTTATGTGCTCTGTGGCTCTACAAAAGGTATTTTATCTATCAAAGCCTCAGTTTCCCTATCTAAAAAGTAAGGGTAATAAATTCCAATCATTGATTCATATGACTACTAAATCAGGTGACATTTATAATGGGCTTAGTATTGTGTTTGAAAAATAATATATACCATAACGTATAAATGACTTTGCTATTTGTCTTGAGGTGTAACCAGAAATGTTATAACAGTGTAAATTACAGAATCAAAAACAAGAAAGTAAAATTCTTCTCAAGATACTGTTTCAATTTCCTCTTCAGATAAATACCTTAAATTCCACTGACTGCAAAAATTGCAATAAAAAAGGATGAGGCTTCTTACTGAGTGGAATTATGGTTTATCTAGATCTACAAAAGATACATGAGAATTTACCATTTACATAACCACCAAAATACTGTAATTATTGAAATTATTATAATGATCACACTATCATAATTAAATTAACAAAATGGCTGTGAAGCTTATATTGAGATTTTCCCTATAAAATTACATACCATTAACTCTATCTCTGAGGCAAGTTTAGCTAATATTGATCTTCTAGATGCCCAGGGAAAATCGTATTACACAACTGCCACAGTCAGTATTTGAAAAGCTTTTGAAGGCTACTGCATAGAACAAACCCCAAGGTAGGCTCAGCAGGAAGCCATAAGAACTATCTGCAATGAGGCTGGAGTATAGGGCTTCGGGTAACAGTTCTCCCCTACGGAGACGTAAGGAGCTAGAAACTCTATTGGGAACTCAGAGCCATACCACAGTTGCATACCATGGTTTCCAAATAAGAAAATTCTGAACTCTTGGTATTTCACTGAAAGCACACTGTACTCATTCTCATCTGCTATAGGAGAGCTCATTGGCATCAGCCTCATCTCTTCCACAGGCATGCCATGTCTCCATGTGCTCTGTGGTGGTTTCATGGGGAAGGGTGGAACATGCTTGGCCCGTGTCTCTGAGGCATCTCCTTGGAGTTCTGTATGAGGAGCAGCAGTGAACTGGAGGTGGAGGTGAGGCAAGAATTTGATACGAGGAAGAAGCACAAAGGAAAAGATATTCAAGTGAGAATCTCAGGACACATCATGCTCCTCCTCCAGGTACATTCTAGAAGGTTGCTCTGAAAGTAGGGAAATGTGGTTTCTCCCCGCCCCTCATTTTTCTTATAGATTAGAACCATAGTAAGAATGATGTGGGTAAGAAAATATGGATTATAGGTCATTGTGACTTGAATTGCACTCCACCAAAACTCACACTTCTAATTCTCAGTACCTCTACCCTGTCTGTGCTATTTCCCTACAGAGGAAGGGACTGTTCCCTGGAGCTTTGCACAATGCTGTTCCCCTTTAAGAAAACCGGAGCTGTGATTTCTAAGCTCCGTGGAAGCAAATGTGATAAGAGGGTCGGTCTCTCTAGTAGTGCACATCAGAGCTACAGAACTAGAATCACGTGACACTGTGTGAGTAGAGCTGGAGGACCAGAGGTAGTTAGAGAAAAATCGAACGGGTGAGTAAACAATGCGGCCGCAACTATACTGAAAACAAGCATGGACTTGGGAGCTAGCACATGACAGCCACCCTGATAACTACCAGAGTTGCTGGAGGATGAATCATGCAATGGTTGAAAACGGCTGTCCTATGAGGAAGGTGATGATAGAAAAACACTCATTTCAATAGTGAAGAGGGAACAGAAACTGTGGAAAACAGGAATGAGTTCAGTGGTACATTTCAGAAGGTTCAATGGGGGAGTGATCTCCACTGAGTACAGAGTGCAACACCAGAGGGTTGAAACCATGGTCGATGGTAGACAAGCTTAGAAAATTGACACTAACAGATAGCTTACAGAGGACGGAGAATGAGAAAGAGAGAATGGGATAAACATCCCTGGAAAGATACATGTCAGCAAAGAGAAGGGAAGATACCAAACGGGAAACAGAAACTTGAGAAGCACGAACAGGGGGCTGGAGAGATGGCTTAGCAGTTATGAGCCCTTGCTGCTCTTGCTGAGAACCAGGATTCCATTCCCAGAACTCACACGGTGGCTTGTAACTGTCTGTAACTCAGTTCTAGGGGACCTGAGACCTTCTTTTGGCCTCTATGGGCATTTGAATAGAGCAAGCAGCAATACAAAGCCATTTTTAAAAGACAATTTAATGTATTTAAAGAGATAGGTTACTTTCTGCATGGGTACATCCTGGGAATCTACAGAAAAGGTCAGGGGTATCCTGAAATATGAAATACCTTTAGTCAAAGGGAATAATCCTAAGTCAGAAACACACAATGCTCCACATGGGGGACTTTTGTCTGAGCCATAAACTGAGACTCATTAGTTCCCCAGAAGAAGCGCAGAGTTAAGGTGCTAGGGTCCAAGGCATGCCATGGAAAACTTGCCAGCAGTACTTTCTATAGCATGTAGGTACTGTAGAACATCTCTACTTATAATAGCAATTGTTTGACCTGTTTCTAAAATACATAAAGAACTGGAAAAAAAACCGAATAATAAGGCAAACAGCCCAACGAATGAATGGAATAAAGAAATGAACAAAATTATCAAAAGATGAAAGACAAATGGCCAATAAACATGAAAAAATGTTCAATATCACTTGTCATTTTCATCAACTAAAAATTAAAAGTGCATTGATGATCTGGGGAGATAGCTGAGTCAGTAAAATGCTTGCCACACAAACATGAGGGCCTGATCTCAGATCTCTAGCATCCATGTCAAAAGCTGGTAATGGTGGCACATGCCTCTAATCTTAGCTCTGGGGAAACAGATCTTGGAAGATCCCTGGAGCGAGGGTTATCTGGTATTGATAAAGCTGTGAACTCTGAGTTCTGGTGCAGAACATGTCCAGAAAAATTAAGTGACGAGAGTTAGGGTAAGACATTCCACACCAATTCCTGGCCCCTACAGGTACATACACACATACACACCACAATGGTATTTTATTCAGTGATAAAATGTATAAAATTATAAAGTTTACTGGAAAATTCTTCCAACTGATCATTATCTTAAGTCAAATAGAATAGGAAGTCAAATACCACAAAATCATGTTTTCTTGCATTTGTAGATCCAAGATTGTATACGGATACACAAACAACATATAAATAATATACATTATATATGAAAAAGAAAGGGACACTGGAAAGGAAAGGAAACTCCTGAAAGGCAGAGGGGTTCTAGAGTAGGAATGAGAGGGGATAGAATTGAATATGGTCAAAATATATAATACGCTTAGTAGATATATACAATGGAGTTCCATTCAGCTATAAAGAGGAATGAAATCATGAAACTTGCAGGCAAATGGACAGAACTAGAAAATATACTGTGAGATACCCAGAATCAAAAAGACAAATACCATATGTTCTATCTCTTATTTGTAGATCCCAACTCCAACTCTTTAGATTTGAGTATATAACCTGGAACAACCACAGAAACTAGGAAATTAAAAAGGAAACAAGGAGATGGGTTTGGGGAAAGAAAGCGTTATAGAGATGTGGATAACACAAGACCTATGAAGAGGAAAAGGAAAAAATGGGAAGGTTAATTAGGGAGGGGGAGTGGAGGAATATAAAGGGAGAGGGAGGAAGGAGAGATAAATAACACTAAAGATGTTCAGAAAAGGCATAGAAGACACATTGTTTTATAATCTTGTGTGTGTGTACATGTGCGTATATATAGCTTAAATGGAATTATGCCACATAGGGTGATAATAATCTCTTCCAAGAGACACAGCCTAACTAACAGAAACCACAGTGCCAAGCATGGGAAAGCTCCCTTCCAGTTGTTGGTTAGGGGGTCCAAGAGACTCCCAAACAATATAGACTATTACTATTGCCCTGGGTTGCCTTTCAGTATGAATGTAAGCCCTACACAACATGCTTTGGACACAGGACTTAGAGCAATCAAACTGGAACTGACCTGGAAGCCTTCTGTCTAGAGAATAGCTCTCATAGTATTGGAATGTGCTGTGCAAGTTGACAAGAAAAAAAATCAATAGTACTACCTAGTTATAAAGCTTGTGAAACATACCAATGACCAGCCAATAAGATATCTCCAGAGGTGCAACAGTGTCACTGTTATCTTGTGGGGAACCAACAGCTGTCTAACTAGACTTAAGGCCTGATCCATGGGAGGGAATTCACGGCTGGCATTGTAAATGTATTCAACTACTCATTTAGGTAGAGGTCCAGACCCTAAAGGAGAATCTACTGTTGCCATTTTCTTAAACCAATATCATTTCTAACTGTATTTTAAACACTTATCCTTTTACCCACAGGTTAGTATCTTACTCTTCATCAAAGAAGCTTCATTTTTGCAGCAGATGGAGACCATTACAGAAATCCACAACCAGTCAAAATGTAGACAATAAGTAACCATGAAGTTCCCAGGCCCAATTCACATATCTACAATGCAATGCCTATACCTAAGGCATGGTGAGCATAGCAGAAAAGGGCATAGAAAGATTATAAGGGCAGGACAACCAGAAGGCTTGATGGTAGTGTCTTCAAGACATGGTGGGGATGTTGTACCCATGAAATCTCAATGACATGGTTGCCTGAACAAGAGCTGTATAATGACAATATCAGTTAACATCGCAAGATTGATAATGGAAATTTCACAAATTCCCACCTTTACATGAAGAGCTATAGGCAACCAATGGGTACTGAGAGATGGGGAATCTCCAGGGATGAGCCCCCTGATAGGTGATCCAATCCCAAGTGGCAGCCCTACACACATGTAGATAAGGAACACTAAAGAGGCTCAATAGGGTGCATGTATTATTCCATAATAGTAATTATAGAGGGGGTCATACACTTGAAAGGGCATGAGGGGGACATGAGAGGTGTTGGAAGGTAAAGAAGGAGATGTAGAAATGATGTAAATACAGTACTCATGAAATTTTCAAAAACAAAAAAAAATATTTAAAATATGTAATATACATGAAAGAAATTATCTTTATGAAACCCATCACTCTGTCTAACATACCAAATACAAAGTAAGCCTGACATTAGAAAACACGGCAATCATAACAGACCTGGAGTGTGGTCTTTCCTAAAGAGCTGTCCTTCAGAGTACAGTGAGACACATGTATGAAAATGCCATTATGAGCCGGGCGTTGGTGGCGCACGCCTTTAATCCCAGCACTCGGGAGGCAGAGCCAGGCGGATCTCTGTGAGTTCGAGGCCAGCCTGGGCTACCAAGTGAGCTCCAGGAAAGGCGCAAAGCTACACAGAGAAACCCTGTCTCGAAAAAAAAAAAAAAAAAAAAAAAAAAAAAGAAAAAGAAAAAAAAAGAAAATGCCATTATGAAACCTACTATTTTGTATACTAATCAAAAAATTAAACAATAGAAATAAAAAGAAAAGGTTGTTCTTTATGTTATAAATAAAACAAAATAAAAATAAATTAGCCACTTTTAACTAACAATAGTTCAATTATGTATTCTAATAGAAAAGTACAAAAAAATAATGATTAAAACCTAAACTCCCACTAAATAGGAATAATATCAGTTTGAAGGGAGCATCTCCAAAAACATGTAACTGATCAGATTTCTTTCATGCCCCCAAATTAGATTTTTTGCAACTTGGGAAAACTGAGTATTTGTTATAAATTTAATTATACCACCATCAGTGTGTCTTGTCTTTTAACATATTAAGAAAGCAATGAATTCTCCTATACTTACATATGGACATTTCATTTTTGTTTGGAATTTTCCCTAAATGTTAATAGTGAATTTGCAAGCAGCGCCAACCCCGTATAACCAATCTCTCAAACTAGGGCAGTATAGAGGAGGGAAAACGTCCACACTTGGGTCCTTAGACGTAAACTGAAGAAGAAATATTGGCAGAAAAAGAAATCTGTATAGAGTCGTGTAATTTTTGTAGCATATATGAGTAGTCCTAAAGGGAAAGGAAAAGTCATTCTTTTTAATACATGTATGCACACATGTACATGCATGCAGGCACACATGCACACATGCACACACGCACACACGCACACACTGAATTCTGAAGGTTGAACAAGCAAAGCTTGTGTTAGGCACAGTAAACTGTGGAGTGCTTATTAAAATGAACTTGGGAAGGACTACTGATAGGTAAGTGTTTTATACATTTGTTTGTGCAGGCCCAGCTGAGACTCCCCTCCCTGGTGCTACAAATGTTCTTCTCTTCCTGGTTCAGATTATGCATCTTTCTGATTGCGAATTTAATGACCTGCCTGTAAGTCTACAGAGGCAGTTCAGAGAATCCTTCCTTATCTGCTGGGTCTCAAGGGCCTTCAGCTCCAATGATCAATATCCATAAGCAATGTGCTGGAGGTGGCAGGTTCTGAAAGAATTCAAGTTTGCTCCTCTTTATGAGCCCATATCTGCCCATCCTGAAAACTTAAGAGTTGCATTTAAACGTCTCCAGCTCCTAATTTATCACTTAAGACTACCAGTTAGATTTTCCTATGGAGCATAATTTTGGAACCACAGTTAATTGCCAGCTTTTCTGTCATTATTTACTTTCATAAGAGGGCAGAGACATCAGCGAAGGCACATAATCAAAGTAAGAAGTGTTTTCTAGATAAATTTCATGAGGGAGCAAGTGCATAAGAATTTTACTGATTTTGGCATGCTTATCTGGTATCTCAAACCTTTGATAAATTCAAAGACACCCCCTCTACTCCCTTTAAATCTCAACTCATTCCTGCAAATCAACCCCTCAAGGACAAAAGAAAAATGTCAAATTGTCTTAACTGTACATTGTCAGTGATACTAGATCATTGGATTTTGCTTCTTCCTTTCCAAGTTGTTGCCCTTTATCTGTTCTCCTTCCCTAATTACCATGGGTAGAATGTCACAACACAACGTTAAATAAAAGTGATGGCAGCCGGCATCCTTCTTTTTTCTCCACTGCTGGTAGAAAGTGTTCAGTCCTTTGCCACTGTGTGAAATGTTAGCTGTGGGGGTTGCAAGTTCCCTTGATCTGGCTGGAAAATTTCTCTTCTGCTTCTAGTTTGTTGAGTGTTTTTTATCATGTAAGTTGTTGGATTTTGTCAAATGCTTTTTCTACATCAGTTGTGAGGATCATTTTTTCCTTCATTCTGTTAATATCCTATACAGTGTTCCTACTTCTGATGGGGAGCCTCCTGCTTCACCAATGGCCCATCTCCTCTTGCACACCATTTTGTTTTCAGATGAGAGTGAAGGAGAAATCTCTTCATGTGGTCTGAGCTCAGGAGCCCACCACCTGGAGCCAGAGACCACGGCACTGTGTCTCTAAGGTTTGCTCCTTCTCTCTCATTTTCATAGGTGCTTGCTCCTTTAAAATCAGTGGGGAAAAAAAATCCCCTTTCAAGTACACTCCCAGGCTTCCTCTTTTCTTTCTCTTTGAGATGAGGTATGAATGGTAAGATCAACGGATGGGAAGCTATAGGAAAGAGCCCAGCAGCAGCCCTTCCCTGGAAGCTTTGTTTCCAAAGCTCAGAAAAATGCTCTGCTTTTCAATATCCTTTATACGCTCGGTTTTCTTCAAACTCAGTCTGAGGGGCTTCCTTGAATCAGTCATCTGGGAGAATGGAGATCTTCTAGTCCTTGGTAAGAATAAAGGACTTGTGCTCTTTAAACTCAGATCCATGAACAAGGAAGACAGGACCAAAAGGGTACAGCGAGCATTCTGAAAGAGGAGTCAGAGAATGAAAATAGAAGAGGGCTAGCAAGAGAGAAAGACATGATAGAGAAAAGGCCATTCTGCTGGGATGAGCTTGTAAAGTAGGGGCTGGCGAGTCCGTCCCCTTTCTAAATTAGTGTAGGGACTTTTCATATGGCAGTTGAGCCTTCTGCCGTTATGAGAAGATTCGTTTGTAATTGTTAATTCAGTGCCGTTCCTTGCTCCTTTTGAAATTTGCAGTAAAAGAAAGCAATTGTTTTTGCTCCGTGCTTGCAAAACTTCTTAGCTGGCTGAGATAATCTACCTGTTCATTGTCTTCTCAGATGAAAGCAGTGTGCTGCATCTGACCTTCACCTACTCAGCTTTTCAGTTAACGCACAAAGAACAAGGTTACCATCTCAGCACATCGCCAGAGGACCTAACATTTAGTGGACATTGAAAAAGTTCATTAAGATTTCTTCCTAGTGGGGCAGGAGGTAGAGTACTTAATCAAGAAAATTAGCATTGATGATATGTAGCATTTTAATCACTGCTTTTCATCACCAGGTACTGCCCATTACCTATTAAAACCCGGAGGTGGTTATTTCCAAAGTCAGTGAAGTAAAGAAGGTAAGAGAATTCAGAACTATACATGGAGAACTATACATTGAGTTACAAACTCCAGCTGAGTAACATAGGAGTCCAAAGCAAAGCAACCTTTCATTTGATTGCTTTGGATGATTAATTGCTTTTAAAGTTAGGAGAGCCATGTTGTTCATTCCTTCAGGAGATCTTCTGCTGAATCAGACATGAATGATTCATCTGCTTGCAGTAGCACATTGGCTGCTCTCTCACGTCCCCTGATCTCTTCTCAGTCCCCCTGCTCTCCTCTCACTTCTTCCTCTTCTCTCACCCCCTCACCCCTGCCTCATCACAAGTTCTGATCAATTTGAAAATGAAATTTAAAAAAAAAAAGCAATTCTTTTGTTGTTACTGCTTTTTGTTTTGTTTTGTTTTGTTTTTTTGAGACAGGGTCTCTCTACGTAGCCCTGGCTGTCCTGGAACTCACTATGAAGGCCAGGCTGTCCTTGAGCTCACAGAAATCTGCAGACCTCTGTCTCTTGAGTGCTGGGATTAAAGGCTTGGGCCATCAAGCTGAGCTAGAAACACTTTTTATTAAAGAGGCATTCAAAACAAGAAAATGCCTAAGACTAAATTTATTTAAAGGAGTACAAGATTTGTACACTTAATTGTAAAGGTTAATTCCTCAGTTGTACTCAAATATAAAATAGTGCAAAAATAAATAAGTTAAAATTTGTAGCAAAATAGAATTATTCTGTAATTCATTTTTCAGTTTAGACTAGAATTTTCAGTTATGGTATCTGTGCTGATTAATTTTTGTCAACTTGATACAAATTAGAGTCACCTGGGAAGAGGGAACCTCAAATCGAGTTCTCCATCACATTGGCCTGTGGGTAAGTCTGTGGGGGCATTTCTTTGATTCATAATTGATGTGGGAGAGCCCAGTTCACGATGGGCCGTGTGACACCTGGGCAGGTGGTTCTTGGTTATTTAAATCAGGCTGATCAAGCCTTGCAGAGTAAACTAGTAAGCTGTATTCCTCAATGGTTTCTTCTTCAGCTCCTGCCTCCAGCTTCATGCCTTGTCTTTTCTTAGTGAGAGACTGTAATCAGTAAAATGAGATAATTCCTTTCCTCCTCAAGCTGGTTTTGGCCACTGTTCTATCACAACATCAGAGAAGCAAACTAGGCAGAAAAAAAAAAGTCAAGGAGTTAAGGATAGATAATGACGTTTGTAATATTTAACTTATAAAGAAGAAAAACAACATAGGAGAAAGAATGTTGAATGATCTGGGAATATTGGAAGCCTGAGATGGTTAGTTTTGTTCACAAATTTGAATGGATTAGGGAATATCTAGGGTATTAGTGAGCCACACTTTAGGATATGTAGCTTCCTGATAAGATTAACTAAAGGGGAAGAGTCTTCCCCGAATTCGGGTAGCACCTTCCCTTGGGCTTTATGCCAGATCAAACATAAAGGGTAAAATTAGAAAGCCAGCTAAGGGCTGCTGCACCCACATCTCTGCTTCCTCACCCACAGAAATGTGAAGACTCTCAGCTCCACGCTGCCACTGCCATAGCTCCATGCCTTCCACATCACACTGTGAGCAAAACCACTCTTTTCTTCTTGAAGTTGCTTCTTGTAGGTGTTTGGTAACAGCAATGAGAGAAGTTGCTAATACAGAGCCTACCTGATAAAAATCTTACCTGAAGCTTAACATTAAGATAGCAAGCCCCACTGTACAAATTGGTTTTTTCTCATTGCACTCGCCTACACAAGTAGGCAGATACAAAGAAGACATGGAATGGAATTGAGTTCGTCTAGGGTTGAGGTTTACAAGGAAACCTTAACCACCAGGCAATGGGCTGAGAGAGTGAGCTCCAAGAGTAAGAATATAGCTATCAGTCAGTAGTAGGCTAGGGGCAGAGTGAAAAGGTTAATGTACCTGTAGTGAAAGAATGATGCGGAGTCAGGTCAAGACGGAGTTGACTCTCTAGCAGTTTGTTACCTGAGCAAGTCAACTGGAAGGGTGGGCCTCTGGGGCTGGACAGAAAAAGAATCTAAATTTGTTGTTTGGGAGGTAGAAATATATTTATTTAAAAACAAGTCAAGTGTGTCACTGTGAGAATAGATGGGTGGTAAAATGCAGAAAGAGAAATTTCAAGCAGAGGTTAAGAAACTGGAAGAACAAAATTTAGAAAGGACACCGTGCTGGAAGTGGACAGGAAATGGGTGAGAGAAGGGGACACAGAACCCTCATCCAAAGTCTTCAAGAGTGGATAAATATCCGGAGAGCTGTGAAGAGACATCTGCGAAAGGTGACTAGGGTGATGTGCCCGGATAGGGTGACTCCTGGGTGTCTAGACAAGGACAACTGAAACAAGGTTAAATAGCAATGGCTTCACAGTAGCGATGAAGGCTGGTGGAATACTTAAAGAGGCAAAAAGATGCTATGCTGGCTTTCAGGTCCAAAAGAACTACGTCACCTACCTGATATCTGACGGGGAAGCAGTACTATCAGAGAGCAGTCAAATTGAGTTATTGTGAAATGTTTAAGAAGTTAGAGGTTCTGAGAAATTGGGTATTCACACACTAAGAGTTCCAGAGCCAAGGTACTAGAAGTACAAGGTAAAAGGTACAGAAGTCCAGAGGATGTGTATGTTTGTAGATGAAACTCAGTTATGAATAGCTGACCAGGGATGCTAACACATCAGCTAGTGACGGAGGTAAGAAGAACCCAGCACATATCATCACCACCCAACTATGCACTCACATCAACAGCGCAAATGAAAATTCTCCTGTTTATCACATATGTACCCAAGTGGTACCCACTCTTTAGAGTGTCTCCTCTCTACTGCCTCCTTTCTAATTGGAGCCTTCTATACACATCCATTGTTTTACCTACAATAGCTTCTTAGTTTACACTCCTGACAGAGCATCAAAGTGCACATTCTTAGTACAGTATATATTCCCAACTTTGTTGGGTTCTCTTAAAACTAAGTCTGAGCCAAGCATAGTATTGCACACTTTTAATCCCTGCATTCAGGAGAGGTGAGGCAGGAGGCTCAAGAGTTCAAGCACAGTTTCAGCTATGGCTGAGACTGTCTCCAAAAACATACAAGCAACAACATAAGAGACAAGTCAATCCGATTAGACCCCTCCCTTGTTTAAAACCAACTAATACTTTTTACTGTGATACTAATACTTTTACTGTAAAGGATGCAATACTCTTGTCAAGATAGAAATAGACATGCGGCCGGGCGTTGGTGGCGCACGCCTTTAATCCCAGCACTCGGGAGGCAGAGGCAGGCGGATCTCTGTGAGTTCGAGGCCAGCCTGGGCTACCCAGTGAGCTCCAGGAAAGGTGCAAAGCTACACAGAGAAACCCTGTCTCGAAAAACCAAAAAAAAAAAAAAAAGAGAAATAGACGTGCAAAGACATTCAATAGATTTCAAAGGCACAGCTCTCAATTTCTCCCACAAATAAAAGTTTCTTTTCTGACATAGTGAACTCTTTCTAATAATGCTCAAAGGGTCTTTTCTTCTTGGCATGCCAGGTATAAATTTCAGTTAAGGGTATATGAATCTTTCAGTGCGTTATTGTGTTTGATTTTAGGATACTTGGAAATAAGTTGGTACAGGAGAAAGATGTATGTGTTAAAAATTACATTGCTGAAAGAAATTAAGGGAGACACAAACTTGTGAATAAAAGACTAAATATTATTAAAATTGTATTAACCAAAGGTGTCTACAGATTTAGTACAAATAGAAAAAGTTGTTTTAGAGTTAATAAAGAACAGTAAAAATCACCTACTAGCTTAAGCAACTTTGGAAAAGAACAAAGCTGAAGGCATCAAATTTCTTTATTTTAAAATATATTACAAACCTATAGCAATTTAAACAGTATGGCACCAGGAAAAAAAGAATACTAAATGGACACAGACCAATGGAATAATAATAAAAAAGAACTCAGCAACACAAATTGGACTTAATGGATTAGTTATACATGCACATGTCTACATATATGTATAAATAATCAATAAATATAAACAACAATGAATGAAAAAAGAGGCCCTGGATTTGAAAGAGAGCAAGGAGAGGTACATAGGAGGGTTTGCAGGGAGGAAAGGGGAGGGGTAAAAGGTGTAATTATATTATAATCTCAAAATAAAGAAATAACAAATGGGCATGAAGGGGCTATTATAAAGGTGGGGTGGATCTGAGAGGAGTTGGAGGAGAAACGAGGGTGAGTATGATCACAATACCTTGTATGCATTCTCAAAGGAAGAGGAGGGGAGATGGCTCAGTAGTTAAAAGCACTGGCTGTTCTTCCAGAGGTCCTGAGTTCAATTCCCAGCAACCACATATTGGCTCACAACCATCCGTAATGAGATCTGGCACCCTCTTCTGGCCTGCAAGCATGCATGTAGGCAGAACACTGTATACATAATAAATAAATAAATCTTTTTTAAAAAAAAAAGGAGGAGGAGGGAGGTAAATACAACAGAAGGAAGGGGAGGGTAAAATAACAGTAAGAATGTCTGAAAAAGTCATAAGGAATCATACTATTAACCTTTAATCTAAATAAAAACTTATAATACACATAATTCTGTGTATAAATATGGATATATAGTTTAAATGAAATTTTCTGACAATGCCCAGATCCAAGAGCTAAAGACCACTTAACAAAAGCCTCAATACCAAACACAAGAAGCCTGCTTTTCAGTTGTTGATCTGGGTTGTCCAAACATTTCCACGATATTACAGAGTATTGGTATTGCCCTATGTGCCCTCAACAGATGGAAGGTGAATTTCTATTGCTGAGGATATCACATACTTTAGACATGGGACTCAGAGGCCCGTGAGGTAGAACTGACTTAAAAGCCTCCTCTCAGGGCTAGCTTTCATGGTACTGGAAGGTGCCACACAAAACTCCAAAGGAGGGAAGCAACCAATAGTCCAACCTAGAAACAATGCACATGAACCACAGGGACCAGACTGGTACAGTAACTGGAAGGGTACAGTAGTAGCACGGATACATTGGTATAACCAATAACTCTCTAATTGGACCCAAGACTCACTTAACAAAAGGAAACCATGCCTGGTACTGGAAACCTAGCTAACTACTCAGGCTAGGGAAGTCATGGATCTTGGAGGATCATGACTACAATTACCACTTTACTAAGCCAGCATAATCCACAGCTACATTCTAAAGACAAGTGGAGTCCTCACCCCCTCCTCAAGGAAACTTCTCTTTGCAACAGAGGGAGACCATTTCAGAAAGCCATAACCAATCAAAATGCAAAGTTGTAAAGTGCAATCCCAACTAATACATCTACAATCCAACCCCTGCAACTAAGGCCCAGGGATGATTTGGAAGAGGGAGCAGAAAGATTCTATGAATCAGAGGATCGGGGAATTTGGTAAAGATTGTTATTTCCTAGTAAAGTCAGAAGCTACATCCATAAAGTCTCACAACATGATTGCCTTAGTTAGGCTTGATACTGCTGTGATAAAACACCATGACCAAAAGCAACTTGTGGAGGAAAGGGTTTATTTGGCTCACACAACCTGAATTACCTTCCAATGAGGGAAGCCAAGGTAGGAACTCGAACCAGGTGGATACTGGAGACAGGAGCTGATGCAGAGGCCATAGAGGAGTGCTGCTTACTACCTTGGTCCATATGGCTTGCTCAGCCTTCTAATAGCACTCAGGACCACCAGCCCAGAGGTGGCATCACCTGCAATGGGCTGGGCCCGCCCCCATCAATCACTAACTAAGAAAATACACTACAGACTTGCCTACAAGCTAGACTTACAAAAGCATTTTCTCAATTGAGGTTTCCTCCTCCCAGATGACTATAGCTTGTGTCAAGTTGGCATAAAACTAGCCAGCACAATGACTACCTAAATATGTACATACATATATGCATGTCACAACAATTAATGAAAAAAGAGACCATGAACCTGAAAGAAAGCAAGAAGGGTGTATGGGAGGGTTTGGAGAGAGGAAAGGGAAGGGAGAAATGATGCAATTATATTATAATCTCAAAAATGAAAGGAAAATAATTTTAAGGTATAGAAATTTCTACTGGGACATTGTTTGTAGGTCTCTTCAGCTCAGAAAAATAGATAGATAGATAGATAGATAGATAGATAGATAGATAGATAGATA
>CABHPH010155992.1:0-18666 GCA_902168325.1 Peromyscus nudipes | reverse complement strand
ATAGATAGATAGATAGATAGATAGATAGATAGATAGATAGATAGATAGGCAGATAGGCAGATAGAGATGGATGGATGGATAGTTGGATGGATAGATGGATAGCTGGATGGATGGATGGATGGATGGATGGATGAACAGATAGATGATACAGCTGTCAATCATCTATCATCTATCTATCATGTATCTATCTAACCCATCTTATCTATCTATCTATCTATATATCTACCTACCTATCTATCTATCTATCTATCTATCTATCTATCCATTTATCTATATGAGTATTTTTGTAGGTGATCATTGGTTTCTATATTGAATTAAATTTGAATTCCTACTGATTAGTCCAATTTTAGTCCATTTCCACATGTTCTTCCACTCCAGCAGTAAAATCTAGTCAACACTACTAGGCATCTATTTCTTACTTCCATTATAGACACAGTTATTTCAGAGTTACTAATTCTTAGACAAATGGGAAAGAAATTTATTAACTAGAATATAGTGCTCATGTTTAGTTAATTTATCCTTTAAATTTACAAACTTGATTGATTTAAAAATTATGTAGATGAGTACCCATTTCCCTACATGCATTAGTGAATCATGTTCATGGATTTTTAAAAAATGACTATCTTTTCACATTCTGCATGAATCCTGTGCTTTTGAGGCATCATTAACCACTTTAAAAGACTTTTGTGGTACAAGTGACTTAAGACAAACATTGTCACATATGCAATAGCATAACACCTTGCAGAATGAACTCATCATCCTAAAGAAGCCCAGGTGCTTCGCCCCCAGCTCTCCCCACATCAAGGGAGCCACTAGAATGTCGTCATCCTACTGTTGCCTTCTACAGAACATCAGATAAATGGAAGGCTATAGTACTTAAAGCTTTTTAGAATGGATTCTTTCACTTAACAATATTCATCATCGTAGGTTCAGCTGGGTCTCTATGTGGTTTTAATATCACTGCACAGTATTCCACTCCATAGATGCACCCATTTCTTAATTTACCACTGAAGGACATTCTGATTATCTTCAAATTTCTACAAATTAGAAATAAAGCTATTACAACAGTCTGACACAGATCCTTATATAGTTTCCTTATACGGTAATGGGTTTTCAACTGTATGGAGTAGTTAATTCAATTTGATTGCCAATTCAATTGTTCAATTAATTCAAGAGCTGTAAATTAATTCAAGTTGATTGACAGTGCCATCCCAGTCTTCTGCATTCCTACTGATTTCCTGTTTGATATATCAATTACTGGATGAGACGTCTTGATGTTTCCCACTATAAGAACATAGCTGCCTGTTTCTCAGTTCAGTTCAGTCATCACTGGGTCTTATATATTTGGAAATCCTAATGCTAGTTGCACACATGTTTGGAGGTGTTTTGACCCTTTGGAGAATATGTTCCTTTACCACTATATAATGTTTTTACTATTGATAACCTTCTTGCATCGAATTTGTTTGTTTCTAAAATTTTAAAAATGGACATGAGGAGAGATTATGAAGGTGGGGTAGATCTGGGAAGAATTGGAGGGGGAAGGAAGATGATATGATCAAAATACACTGTATGAAATTCTTAAAGAACAGATAAAAAGATTTTTTTAAAAAAGAAAAAGAAACCCTGATATAAACCCACACATACACAGTCAACATGAGGGAAGAATTGACTCCACAAGTAGTGTTGCAAACACTGATAGCCACATAAAAAATAGTAAGATTACACCCTTGTCTCGCAGCACGCATAAAAATCAACTCAAATGGATCAAAGGCTCAAAGGTGAGAAAGCAAAATCCATAACAGTCTTAGAAGAAAAATGGGAGCATTTTCATGACATTCATCTTGGTGACTGTTTCTTTGCTGTGACCCAAAAAGGCACAGCTGACCAAAGAAAATGAGGCCAGTGACATCTCAAACTAGAAAGCATCTGTGCAAGACAAGAAACATACGACATCATTAGGCAGAGCGTGGGAAATCCTGTAGAGTGACAGGAAGGAGTATAGGAGACAGAGGGATCAAGGACACCACAAGAAAAGCCACAGAATCATCTAACCTGGGCTCATAGGGGCTCACAGAGACTGAACTGACAGCCAGGGAGCCTGTGTGGGACTGAGTTAGGTCCTCTACATATATGTTATGGTTATGTAGCTTGGTCTTCTTGTGGGACTCCTAACAGCGGGAGCAGGGACTGTCTCTGACTCTTTTGCTAGCTTTTGGGATCCTACTCTTTATACTGAGTCACCTTGCCCAGCCTTGATACAAGGGGAGGTGCTTAGTCTTACTGCAACTTGACATGCCATGCTTTGTTGATATTCATGGGAGGCCTGCCCTTTTCTGAACAGAAGCAGAAGAGGAGTGGATGGGGGGGTGGGGGTGGGGAGAGAGGGGGTGGAGGGAGAGGAACTGGGAGGAAAGGAGGGAGGGGAAACTATAGCTGGGATGTAAAATAAATAAAATTTTTAAAAATTGAAAAAAGAAAGAAGCCGGGTATTGGTGGCGCACGCCTTTAATCCCAGCACTCGGGAGGCAGAGCCAGGCGGATCTCTGTGAGTTCGAGGCCAGCCTGGGCTACCAAGTGAGCTCCAGGAAAGGCGCAAAGCTACACAGAGAAACTCTGTCTCGAAAAACCAAAAAAAAAAAAAGAAAAGAAAAAAGAAAAAAAGAAAGAAGGAAGAAAAAAAGGAAGGAAGGAAAGGAAGGAAGGGAGGGAAGGAGGGAGGGGAGGAGGGAGGGAGGGAGGGAGAAAGGAGTGACAGTGAGAAGGCACCCTCTGAAACAGGAAAATACATCTTCAAACCACATATGTGCTAAGGGAACAAGGCATCTAAGACAGCATCCCTACAACTCAGGAAAGAGAGCCTCCCAGTAATACACCCTGAAAGTTACCAAAGGACTCAAGTTGACCTTTATCTAAACATGTACCAATGTCCAACAGGCACATTAAAGATTCTCAACAGAACTAATATCAGGGAAATACCAAGTGAAGCTCCAGGAAAGTACTACTTCACACCTGTCAGCATGGCCACTGTAAGAATAGAGAAATGGGGGCTGGGGAGAGGACTCAGGTTGAGAGCCTTCTGCTCTTGCAGAGGACCTGAGTTTTGTTCCAGCACTTACACTGGGCAGCTCAGAGCCTCCTGTAACTCCAGCTCCAAGAGGTTCTACACCCTCTTCTGAACTCCATAGACACATGTACACACCTGGACACATATGAACACACACACACACACACACACACACACACAATAAATCTTTAGAAAATAAACAAATGTATTAGTAAAGTGTTAAGGAGATTGGGCCTTAGTGCACTATTCAAAGTAATGTAAAATGGTGCAATCACTAGGCAAGGCATTATGAAATCTTTCAAAAAGTAAAAAAATAACTGACACATGACCAAGCCATCTTACATTGGAGTACTTTCAGAAAAGAATTGAAATCAGGATCTCCAAGAGCTATCTACACTCTCAAGTGTATTACACCTTTTACAATAGTCAAGACAGAGAGCTTTAATGCTCAATGACAGAAAAATGAATAAACAAAATGTGGCACATATATAATGGTATTTCATTCAGGCTGACAACATAATGAAATATTGCCACATGCCATAACATCAAGGTGAACCTTGAGTACTGTGTTCAGTGAAACAAAGTGGCCACAGAGATAAATACTGCACGATTCCACCTCTATTAACCATCTAACGAGATCAAGCTCAGGAGCAAAGGGGAATGGCAGGTTTCCATGCTGTGGAGGAGACAGGTTGATGTATATAAAAGTTTAACTGAGCAGGATGTAGAAACATCAGTTTTATTTATAGTTGACACACTACTGACATTTAATAATGTGCTTTGCACTTTTATTTTTCAAAAGAAAGTAGGGCTCATGGTATCTATTGTGGGTTTTATTTTTTTAACTATATAAAGAAATGATCCTTATATCAAAAAGTCTTTTAGTGAGAATAAAAACCATCCAAAGTAAAAGGCAAAGAAAGCTAGATAACACAAAATGAGATTCTAGGGAGAACATTTATCTCAGCCACCTAAACAACTCATGAATCAGTCATGACAGGAAGCAATAATTCATGGTGGATTACATTGTCACATAAGGTGAATCACTTATGTGAAAATTTAATTCCTGAGGGGAAGGAGAAATGTGTGAGAACTGTAACAAATCTTTCTTATTGTCTACACATCAAATGAGCTTACCATCATCTAGTAGCTTGCTAGCCTTGCGTGGAGATTCTACTGTGTAATCGCACATGTCATGGCTCACAAAGCAGATGAGGTAGAAAATCAGATGAATCCAAACCAATTCTGCTGCCTCTGCTTAGAAAACTATTTGCATCTTCTGATGCACTCAGACATGTTTGGCAACCTTCCTATAAAGAAAATATATTCGCAGCCCAGGTCTGACTGTAAGTATCAACTGCTTCATCCTACATTTAGCAAGTAGCGCTTACAGAAGAAAATAGTGTGGGATGTGATAATTATGGAGGATTAAATTTTACACATCTTGCCTCTGGATATCAGAACTGTTACCAATAACAAGTATTTTCCATACCATCTTGTTCTACAGAAAATTTCTGAACATAAAACAGATTATGCAGAATAATAATGAATACATATGATAGTCAAACTGTGTGTTCATCACTTAGCAAAGAACCGAATGCTATGCTAGGAGTTTGGGATGACTGTCTCATAAACACCATCGTCCTTCCAAAAATATTTGCAATTATTATAGAAAAATAAAAAGTGAAACAAAGTCGCAGAAACACAGAAAACAAAATCCTCCCGTTACGCCTCTGAGTCAGGAGGAAGCATGTCAGCTTCTCATAGCAAGCTATTGTTTTGATGCACTCCCTCTAAAATGCCTCCCCATGCTTCTTTCATGAAGATAATCATCAGCAAAGCCTCCAGAGTAAAGTCATCAGCCAATTTTGTGAAACGGTGTCTTGTGAGATTCTTTAATATATGCTCAAAAGTGAAACCCAAAAGCTCAGAGAGGTGGTAGCAGTCCTGTGAGGTGTAGGAAAAAGATGGATCCAGGCTTCCATCCACTAGAGCCCTCACTGAATCTCATTGCCACATCTCTGTTCTTGGGCGTCAGAGCCTCTGGGGCACAGGTCACTCTTACACTACGAGTCCAATACAACTTTACATAGATGCTCCACAACTTTAGTCTCTGAATTTTCCTTCAGAGATCCCTACGTTTGTGCTCCCTGGGGTCCTGCACTTGCTCTCCTGTCTCTATTTGAATGACACACTCTCCTTGGTGTTTCATCCACGGTTGTTTTGTTCCTATCAACTATAACATACAAAATCCAATTAAGTACTTTTATTGAATTAGTCTCTCTCTCTTTCCTTCCCCTCCCCATGTACGTGTACACAACACATATTTTATATACCAGATATATCACATATATGCACGTATGTATATTTTTACCTGTTTTTCAATGAGTATTCCAATAAAGATCTATGTAACAATCATTATTCTAGCTACTGGGAAAGCAGCAGTAAGTAAGATGGGCAAGATGATATTAACAAAAACTAGAGTTCATCCTCAACATAGGAAATATAGAAAACAAAATCTGTATCTTACTATAAGAAATCTTCCATGTTTTTCTTCAGGAAGAAAGAAAATAGTAAGATTTTAGAAATTCAGACTCCATAGTGCTAACAAATCTAGGTTAACAACCACAGAATGTAGCCCTCATATATAATGTTGTTTCCATGCACCTGCCTTAATTTATAGAGGGGCACCACTCTTGAAAGACCCACAGGGAAAATGGATCACTCAGTCTTTGACACAGCACTATATAAAATCCTACCAATTAACTCAGTACTGCACAACAGACCAGTATCCTAGGCTGGTATGCCAAGAAAAAACTGCTTCCTTAAAAAAAAAATCTATATGATTATCATCCCAACCGATGTGCAAGTCTCGGTAATAAAACGAAAGACGTAAAAATGCAACCAAGGCAAGATGATGCCTCCAAATCTCTGTTACTCTTCTGGTAACAGATTCTAATGATATTGAAGTGCATATCTGACAAAAAAATATGTTTTTTAAAATGATCACTTTACTCAAAGAAGTCAATAATAAACAGCTGAAAAAATAAGGGGGAGGGTATAGCATATGAAAGAGCAATTTAATAGACATACACATACAGAAGGGGTATTGGTTTAAATGAGAAATGTCCCCCACAGCCTTACATATTTGAATACCTGGCACCTGTTGAAGGCATTGATTGGGGAAATTATGGGACCTTTGGGAGATGAAGCCTTATTGGAGAAAGGGTGTCACCGGGGGCAGCCTTTGAGCATTTATAGACTTATTCCACCCCCTGTGTGTTTCTCCACCCTGCTCTCTCTCCTATGTGAGGACAAACTGTGATCAGTCAGCTTCCTGCTTCTGCTATCATGCCCCACTATTACAGACTCTGCACTTCGGGAACTATAAGCCCAAACAAACCCTTTCAGAGGCTGACGGTGTTCCCAGTATTTTACCACACCAGCAGGAAAGGAGTAAATATAGAAGGAACCACAGCAAAGGAGGCTCAGAGAACAAAACAGGCAGCAGAGTGAAGAGACAACTTCCCACACCCTGGGAGAAAATCTATGTTAACGATACACCTGACAGGGACAAATGCCTAGAGACCATAATTTTTTAAAAAAAATTAAATACCAAAAGCCCCAATCAATGATAAATGGGCAATGAGTTGAACAGACAGTTCTCAAAAGAAGTACAAATTGCCAATAAATAATTAACAAACACTCTGTTCTTATGCATCAGGAAAATATACATCAGAACTACATTTGGATTTCATCTCACCTTAGTTAGAATGGCTATGATCGGGAATGCAAACCGCACAGATGCTGGTAAGAGTGAAAGGGGAAAGGGATACACTATGGTGAGAATGTAAATCAGTCCAGCCACTGTGGAAATCAGTCTGGATTTCTCAAAACACTGGGCAAAGAACTACCCCCATGCTCCGGCTATACAACTCTCTGTGTGTACCTGAAGGAACCAACTCAGCTCACAATAGGGATAGCTGCATATCGGCACTGTTCACCACAGCTGAGTTACACAATCAACCTAGGTGCCGTGATTGAATGAATAAAGAAAATTAGATAGTCACAAGGAAGGAAAAATTATGTCATTTGCAGGAAAGTGGATGAAATTGGAGATCATTATGTTTAGCAAAATAAGCCATATTCAGAAAGACAAATACTGCGTGTTTTCTCTTGTAGGTGGAATGCAGAAGAAGGAAAAAAAGATAGCAAGAAAATATCAAAGGAGAACAAAGGAGGGGAAATAGATAACAGAATAATGAGTGGGTTAAAATGATCGAGTATATTATGTGTATGTAGGAAGAAGTCACAACAAAACACATTTTCTATAATCAATGTAAGACAGTAAATTAGTTCAGACATTCTGCATAGAAAAAGAGAAAAAAATAAAGGGAAAATAAAATAATTATCTCATTTCTTTTTAATTGCTCTAAAAGTTAAACTAATTATTTAAAATAATAATAGGGTCGGTGGGATAACTCTGTGACAGACTTCCTTCCTTGCATGTACAAGACTCTGAGCTCAATTTCTAGCACCAAAAATTACATATAAATACATAAAAATGAAATACTATTATTAAAATGCATCTGGTGATTAGTGAGTATAGGGAACAGATTAAGTAAAATAATAGAAATGGTATAGGAAATTGGAGGAGCTGCTGTGGTGATTTTTTGTGTGTGTGTGCTGAAATGTGATTTTATTTGTAAGTTAATAAATAGTTTGCCTGGAGATCAGAGGTCATGTCGAATCAGGAACAGTAGTCAGGCGGTGGTAGCCTACGCCCTTAATCTGATCACATGGTAGGCAGAGTCTCTGTGTGGTCAAAGACACAGCCAAGCCTGGTGACCCTTGAGTCTTTAATCCCAGTACTAACCATAGAGACCTGGAGGTCTGTATAGACAGGCAGTGATGAGGAAGTCATGTGGCTGGGCTTAGAGCCAATAAGAAGGCAGAACAGGAAAGCAATAAAAACACAAGTCACACAGGAAGAAACTCTCTCTGGGGAAGCAATGGCAGCGAGGTGGTAAGATAAGGTAATCGTGACTCTGATCTCTTTGGCTATTTACCTCTGGGTTTCTTATTTACTAAGACTGTTTAGAATTTCATCTACAAGCTACTGAGAATTTTCCAAGTTACGTCATTGCATATGAAATAAATAGTGTTATTTGAAGGGAAATGTAAATTAAAAAATGTTATAATTCCTGCTTGAGAATTAAGGAGAATAACGGGAATTTGTGTGTGTGTGTGTGTGTGTGTGTGTGTGTGTGTAAGAGCTCTTGCTGTATAATCAGAGGACCCAAGTTAGGATCCCCAGCATTCATGTAAAAATATGGGAGCAACTTTGAATGGCCGTAACCCTGGCATGGGGGGAGGGCCGGAGAGAAGATTGCTGAAGCTTGCTGGACATCAGCCTGACTGAATAATAATGAATTCCATATTCAGTGAGAGACCTGACTCCAGGGAAAAGCAGAGAGCAGTAAAGTATCCTCTGGTCTCCACATGCATATGTAGGCATGTACCTGCATGCACACACACACATACACACCACATACATACACACACCACATACACATGCTCACACACACACATGCACACACATGCACACACACTCACACACACACACACACACGCTCACACACACTCACACACATACATGTACGCACACACGCTCACACACGTAGACGTTTATCATCCACACCCAAAGTAATAAAGTAAAAAGTACAATTGATATGCTCTAAGAAAACACAAAATGGGACCCTAAAGTTCAACTAACATCAGAATCAGCAGAAGGAAATACTCGTAGCAATAAACAAAGCAGTGAATACAGTGAATATTAATCCAGTATGTATCACTTTAAACATAATGATGCAAACAGATGAATCATCAGGCAAACACAGGGAGGATTCAAGTACAGTGCTTAATTGTGTAGGATGTCATATTTAAAGAGTAAAAATATCTAAGTTCAAGGTAACCAGATGAAGAAAGAGATATTAAACCAATCTCCTTCCTTCCTTCCTTCCCTCCCTCCCTCTTCTCTTCTCTTCCCCCTCCGTCCCTCCCTCTCTTCCTTCCTTTCTTTCTCTTTTAATTAAAAATAGATTTTTTTTCATACAATATACTCTGATTCTGGTTCCCCTTTTCCCCTGTTGCAGAATATTATTTCAAGGTGTGTTACTTTTGTTTATGCTCTGGAATGTTTGTTTAATGATCCAAACATGTGTTTGATTAAATAAAATTCACCTGGCTTTCGGGAGGCTGAGTCAGCAACTAGCTGACAGAAAGTGGTAGGGAGGAGCCAGGTGGAGAAGGGTTTATAAGGAGGGGCGAGGAGAAGCAGGAGGGCTTTTTGGAGGTCATGAGCAAGGAGAGGAGGTGAGCTACTTGCTATTCAGCCTCTCTGAAGAGCAGAATGCTGTGGGATGTTCTGTATGGTAAATGTGTTGTTCTGATTGGTTAATAAATAAAACACTGATTGGCCAGTAGCCAGGCAGGAAGTCTAGGTGGGACAAGCAGAGAGGAGAATTCTGGGAAGTGGAAGGCAGAGGCAGAGAGACACTGTGAGCCGCAGCCATGACAAGCAAGATGTAAGGTACCAGTAAGCCACGAGCCACGTGGCAATTTATAGATGAATAGAAATGGGTTAATTTAAGATAAAAGAACTAGATAACAAAAGATCTGCTGCGGCCATACAGTTTGTAAGCAATATAAGTCTCTGTGTGTTTACTTGGTTGGGTCTGAGCAGCTATGGGACAGGCGGGTGAGAGAAATTTGTCCTGACTGTGGGCTAGGCAGGACCAGAAAAACTCCAGCTACAGCAGAATTCCAACTTGACCTTTGAATCTTGAGTTCTTTAGAGGGAGAAAGGTTTAGTTAAGTTCCCTTCTTAGCTTTGCAAGAGTTGGAGCCGGAGGGAACAGATCCCCTCCAACTACAGCCCTTGTGGCCTAACCGCTGCTGGTAGCCGTGGAGTTGCAGTTGCTGATTCAGACAGCCATGGCTTACAAGGCAGCAGCTGTTTAAAAAAAAGGACAACACTCCCCAATCCTACTAGATCCTCCCCACCTCCCCACCTCCTCACCTCCCCATCTCCCCACTGTAGCTAGAGTTTTCCTGCCTGGCCCACAGTCAGGACAAATCTCTCTTACCTGCCAGTCCTGCAGCAGCTCAGACCCAACCAAGTAAACACAGAGACTTATATTGCTTACAAACCGTATGACCGTGGCAGGCTTCTTGCTAACTGTTCTTATAGCTTAAATTAATCCATTTCTATAAATCTGTACCTTGCCACGTGGCTCGTGGCTTACCAGCATCTTCACATGCTGCTTGTCCTGACGGTGGCTGGCAATGTCTCCCTTCGCCTTCCTGTTCTCTCAATTCTCCTGTTAGTCCCGCCTATACTTTCTGCCTGGCTACTGGCCAATCAGTGTTTTATTTCTTGACCAATCAGAGCAACACATTTGACATACAGACCATCCCACAGCACCCTACCTTCCCACCTCCCCAGATCCACATCCTTTCTTGTTCTCTCTCATTAGGAAACAAACAACAAAAAACAAAGGAATTCCCCCCAAACAGGCATCTAGATAAAAAGAAAAAGAAAAAAGCAACAATAAAATAAGATTAAAAAAAACTGAATAGGACCAGCAGAAATCTGAATGAACAGAAAAGCAAAGTGCCAAAGAGAAAGTGCAAGAAACACACACAGATGCAGAGACATACACACCAACAAACACAAACATTCCATAAAAACACAAAAGTGGAAAGCATAATACATAAACAAATGACATGTAGCGTAAGAAAAAAAAAGAAAAAAATGCACCAGAGCATTGTGAGACAACAAACAAACAAACAAACAAAACCCTCCCAAAACACCCTTGAGTTTGTTTTGGGTTGTCTCTGCTGCTAAGCATAAGGCCTGGCCTTAAGAGTGGTTTGTATCCCCAGTGGGACTCTCTTGGGAAACACTAATTTTTTCATTTGTGACTAGTTATCAGTGGAAGATAGTTTCTGAGTTAGACCGGGATTTGTGTCTACTTTCCCCCTCAGCACTGGGACCCATCTGATTGAGACCTGTGTGGGACCTACGCATGTTACCACTGTCCCTGTGACTTCATAGGCATTGGCCTTGCTGTGTTGATATGCCCAGATCATGGGGACCCCCAGAAGACCACCAGGGAGACCGAATCCTGTAAAAGCAAAGAGCTTTTATTTTCAAGCTCGGACCTTGGACTCTCTGTCCGAAGCAGCAGTGTGAGCAGAGAGCCCTGAGTCTAGGCAGGGTGGGTTTTTTTTTTTTTATCACACACAGCAGAGGTTGGGATGAGGGGATTTCCAGGGTTCAGGACCCTGATTTGCTGACATTTGTCTAGGGGTATAGGGAATGTTTGGAATGTCAGGTATTTCCCCTTAGATGAAGGCCCCACTGCGTGGGGTCAGCCTATGGCTTTTCCTGGGTCCAGGTGTTGCCTGCCAGAAGCTGTGTCTGGGGCTCTAAGCCTGTCATGGCAGCTGTATGGTCAAGCCATTTTGCCCCACCCCCAGTTAAACCAATCTTACTATAAAAGAAGAGCTAGAGTAGCAATGTTAAAT
Organism: Peromyscus nudipes; assembly: GCA_902168325.1. Taxonomy (NCBI): domain Eukaryota; kingdom Metazoa; phylum Chordata; class Mammalia; order Rodentia; family Cricetidae; genus Peromyscus; species Peromyscus nudipes. The sequence goes on along the minus strand of CABHPH010155992.1, from coordinate 7,010 downwards.
TTAGATAAAACAGAACACTGAAAAATGAAAATTCGGGGTCTGGGGAGACATCTCAGTTATTAAAGTGCTTGCCTAGAATCCTGGAGATCTCTGTAGCTGTGGTAAAATGCCATGACCAAAAGCAGCTTAGTGAAGGTTTATTTGGGGTTATGTTTCAGAAGAGACAAGAGTTCATAATGGCAGCAAGTGGCAGTTTGTGGTGGCAGGGACAGGAAGCTCAGAGTTACTCTTTCAACCACAAACAGGAAACAGAGTACAGACTGGAAACAAGATGAGGCTTCAAACTCCCAAAGCCTGTCCTCAGTGAAGGACTTTCTCCAGCAAGGACACTTCCTAAATCTGGTCAACAATGTCACCAGCTGGGGACCAAGTACACAAATACATGAGCCTGGGGGGCGGGGCATTCTTATTCAAATCAACATGCATAGACCTCAAGGTGTACCAAACTTGTGGGAGAAAGTGGGTATGAAACTACTATTGGATAGGATGGTTTGCCCTAGATGCAGAAAAATTTCCTACTTCTCAAGATAAGAAAATAGCTAATCAGTGATCCTGCCAGAGAAGGTGTAGATGGCAAAGAAGTCCAAAGGGATGACTGTTGCCATGTGGCTTGGTGAATGGATAATTCAGGCAAAAAAAGGACACTATGTTATGGGACCTTTAGAAAGGCTAGCATAAAGATCTGACAATGTCACCAGCTGAGAAAGGTTAGGAGTCACAGGACTCGTAGTCACTGCTGGCAAGTGGTAGACTGTCTTTAGAAGAGAGTCTGACAGCTTCTTACACATTTCTCAACATACTTCTTATGGTTCAGAGAACCTGTAGTTTGCACCCCAATCTACTTGTTGAAAAACCACTCTCTCCCATCACTGTTTCCTCCATATTTTACACTCTCACCTGGAGCCTAGATATTCACAGATTCCTTTCCAAGTCAGTCCCAGTGAGTGGGAACTGAGGAGGCAATTATGCTCAGGACCACCACTCCAAGCTTCTAGCTATTCTTTCAAACCACACTGGATGCCATACTGAACACATGATCATCTGACTCGTGAAGCTATTCTCAGAGGCCACACCCTGGGATTACTAATGTCAGCTGTGGCTGTTTAAATAAGAATGGCCCCCATAGGATCATATATTTGAATGCTTAGTCTCTAGGGAATGGCACTATTTGAAAGGATTAAAAGGATTAGGAGGTGTGGCCTTGCTGGAAGAAGAGTGCACTGGAGGTAGACTTTGAGGTTTCAAAAGTCCATACCAAGCCCAGAGTCTCCCTCTCTCTGCCTACAGATCAGAAGGTAGCTCTCAGCTACTGCTCCAGCACCTGACAGCATGCCACCACGGTCCCTGCATGATAATAATGAACTAAACCTCTGAAACTGTAAGCAAGGCCCCAGTTAAGTGTTTTCTTTTATAAGAGCTTCCTTGGTCATGGTGTTTCTTCACAGCAATAGATTAGTGACTAAGACTCCAGACTCTCCTGCTTTCCCAACCTATCTAGGTAGCTGTACTTCTCCCATAGAGAAAGACTTTGGGGCAGGGATTAGGAGATCCTCATTTGGCCAGCTCTGTCTTCTGTCCCAGAGCCAGACCAGCTTTTCTCTTCCTGGGAAGTAAAAACTTAAAAAATTATTTTATTTTCTCCATAGGTTTTTGTTTTTTATGTTCACTCTTCTACGCTTGGAGTTGATGTGTGAAAAATAGAGATTTTGAAAAAAAAATATTTTCTACTCTTTTCTAAAAATCTAAGCTCTGGAAACCCTTCTCACACAGGAGACTTTAAAACTCTGCTTTCCACTCAAACTGAGCACTGATTTCCATGCTCTAAGTAGTTCATGCTGTTCCTTCCCCAAGGCAATGTATTTAGATTTCACGAGCGATAACAGAATAATTCCTTCTCCAGAAAGGATGTTTTTCTCTTATCAGGACAGTTTGCTCACAACCACTTTCCTGGTAAATCTACAACAATGAGCCCCCTCTATTTCCCTCCCCCATCCTTTCTAGTGTATAGATTCCCTGTACTTTTTGTTTGACTGTCTCCTGTTTCTCACCATGTCTTCACGTGTAGGCGTGCTGTAAAAGACATTGGTCACCCACATTAATTTTCCACGTGCTTGGTCCTTCAAGCAATCAGGAGTAGGATAGACATCCTGCCTCTTGGAGTGAAAATACAATTTTGTAAATTTCTAGTTTGTGCCTTTGTAGGGCTGGCGATGGCAAACACCCTATATGTATCCCCAAATTTCCCTTACTATTCTAGTTACTGTTGCTGTGGTAAAACGTCACTACCAAAAACATAAATAAATGAAATTAATGAAAAAATAATCCCAGGAGAAGAAAGCATCCGTTCACTCACTCGGCTTATAGTTTCGAGTTACAGTCCATCACCGGGGAAGTCAAGGCAGGAACTCGAGCAGCTGTCTATGACCCGCACAGTCGAGAGCCAAGAAAGGGTAAATGCATGCTGGCTTGCTCTCTGCCAGCTCTCTTTACTCTTACACTGTTCAGGGCCCAGCCTCAGGAATGGTGCTGTCTACAGTGGGCAGGATCTTCCTCTTTATCAAGTAACAATGAAGACCATCCTCCACAGACCAAACCGATCCAGTTAGTTCCTCATTTAGTCCCTCACAGGTGTTTCTAGCTTGGGCCAAGTGGACAGTTTAAACTAACCAGAACACCCTCCAACAAGGAATAGAGGCATTCTTCATCAGAAAATAAGAGAGCAATCCTCAGTTACCATTTCACTTCCTCCAATATTAACAATAAACATGATCAGAATAAGATACAATGACTAGACACTTTCGTATAGCAGCCACTGAAATGAGTGCTAGGCATAAATCCTTACATTCAACATTCTAGCTACCGTGTGAAATACTGGTCATGTCATCTGGTCATACAAGAAAAAGACAAGGATCTGACAGCAGTTTTGACAAGCTGAATGGTGTGGCCAGGGCATGGAGGGGTAGCCCTGTGTCTCAACTCAGATACAGAGCAGTCATTCTTATCACATTTCTTACTTGATTTATCTCTATTACTGAAAAAAAAAGTTTACTCATTTAGGTTAGACTGTAATATATTGATATTCATTGCTTCTAATAAAGAAAAACATATATTTATTTCATAACACAACATATTGCTCTTCAAATATGTTGCTATGGATCCATTCTGCCAATTAAGATATCTGTGATAATCTGAACTTTTATAATCTACAGAAGTGTAAATTAAGAGAAAATTATGAGACTAGGGTTAAGTATTGACAAAGAAGGAGTAGGGTTATGGATGTGTGTGTGTGTGTGTGTGTGTGTGTGTGTGTGGTGGGTATGTGTGAGAGTATGTGTGTGTTTGGGGTGGAGTGTGTGAGTGTATGGGGGGGTATGGTGTGTAGAGTGTGGCTTGTGTGTGTGTGTATGTTCATGTGTGACAACAGTTTACTTCTGTCATTTTCAATCAGTACAAAAACACAACTTATAGATAGAAACTTACTTTATAGTTGTCTCAAATTTCTGATATGTCTTTCAAAAAACCTTAAATTCTCAATATGACTTCATTAGCAATTTTTATTCTTATCAACTTAACTAAACAGAAATTTCTCTTTAAGTATCCTAGGGAGTCAACCAGCATCTAAAGCAACCCTAAAGAAAATTTGTGTTTTCACCTTTTTTTAAGAATTATGCATAAATTATTGGCAGGTATTATAAAATTAGTGAAATTACTTTCACCTGAGTTTGAATGGTTCTTGCCTTTGTCAAATATTTATTTAAAAGATAAATCTTGGTGATATATAGGTAAATATCTAATTCCATGAGATAAAAAAATGATGTAAAGGAGAACTACAAGCTTTTAAAAGGAAAAAAAGGAAAGGACAGAAGAAGGAGAGAACAGGAAAGGAAGGGGGAGTGATAAGAAGAGGGGTAATTTTCAAGTTCTACTCAACATTATTGTTACAAAACAGCAAGTTAGCCTTTGTCCTTTCCCATTTCAAGTTGGAAAAGATATAAATCAGTAATGTGAAAGGATACATTAAAACAAATACAATGTATAAAATTTGAGGAAGAAGATTGTCCCTGAAAGAAATGTATTTCACTTGAATATTTCATGCAGGACTTTGGAGACAGGACCATGTTTTAAAGCATTTTCATTGTTGCATTGAATGGAGTTATATAAAAACTATGTACTCTATCAAATATCACCGATTATTACATTTGATATTTAGTAAAATACTTATAGCCACATAAAACTAATACTTCCATGAGAGCTTGTTTGGAAGTTCTAGCAGGGGAGCGCAGCTATTTGTATAACCTTGACCGAAGACCTCTTCTATTCGGGGGAAGGTCATCCTCTTCCACCAAGTGCAGCTTCCCTTGTATGGAGCAGTAAGAGAGGAAGGGGACACCCGCCTAGCCAGCCAAATCAGCCAAATCAACCCTGGTGATCAATGGGATGTCAGATGTTGCAGCCAGATTGCCCTCACATCCAACTAATACCTTCTTTACAGCAAAGGAAACATTCAATAAAATTAATTTAGAGAAAATATTTACAAACCACATATCTGGTCAGGATTAATAACCAAACGTATAAGGAATGTACATTACTCAAAACCAAAAAAATCGACCCCATTAAAAACTGGAGAAAGGACTTTGATAGAAATCTCTGGAAAGAAAACATCAGAAATGCTAACATTTCACCATTACTAATTGCAAGGAAAATGCCATCAAAACCACAGTGAGGAGTCACCTCTTCTGCATTACGATGGTTTTTATGAAAAGGCTGAAATGGCGGATCCCGGTGAGAAAGTGGAGAAAATGGAACTCTGGTGTTCTGTTGGTACTACAGGAGACTGTACGGCCACTGTGGGAACCTATTGGGCACTCCTAAAGAAAATTGAAAAAGAACTCCCCTGGGGTCCAGCAATTTCTTCCCTGGGCAGTAAGTAAGGAGATGAAATTATCCTCCCATAAAGATATCTGTCTGTATTCTGAGGTCACTGGACAGTATTCACAAAAGCTAAAATATGAAAATAACCACAATATCCATCAAGGATGAATGGGTAAAAAATCATAAACATGTTTATTAGTACATGTGTGTTTGTATGTTAGCATCTGTTAGTATATGTGTTTGTGTATGAATGCTAGTATGTATGTTAGTGTATGTTACTGTGTTTGTGTGTGAATATTCGTGTGTACTTATGTGCATGTGTTAGTGCATATTAGTGTAAACGTGTTAGTGCCTATGCATGTCAGTGTTTTAGTATGTTTGTGCATATGTTAAGTGTGTATGTTAGTGTATGTGAGTGTTAGTATGTCTTTGTGTGTGGATATTAGTGTTAGTATGTAAGTGTGTTAGTATGTGTGTATGATAGTGTGTGTATGTTAGTGTGTATGTATGTGTGTATGTCAGAGTGACAGGCTTTTACTGGTGATAACATAAGTGAAGTGAGCAAACATACGGGAAGTCAACCAGAAAGAAGAAGAAAAATTCTACACGATCTCGTTTACATGTGTAGTCTGGTTAAAAAAAAAAAAAGGAGTAATAAAAACAGAGAATAGAGTGGTAGGTCCTGAGAGCAGAGCTGGGGACAAGAAGATGGTGTGAAAAAGCACAAGGTGAAGAGGAATATTGCTTGATATCCCTTTAATTAATTAAATTAATTAGTTAATTAATTTTAATTAATAATGTCAACTGCAGTTGATAATACTGTGTTCTGCCAACAGGAGACTGCAAAACTCTTATCACAGGAACATGGATATCAAGATCAGCATATTCAAATATCACGTTGGAAGTTTAAATCAATGTAATACCAGACTTAAAAACAAGATTTTTGTTGCCAAGGTAAAACTTTGCCATACTGTTTCAAATAATACCATGCCTCGTCTTGTGAGACAGAAACATAAAAGTATAAGATGGTTTCCAGGACATATTCATTTCAATTCTCCTGAGATAGACATTGAAAAAAATAATCTAATGTCATTGAAACCTAGAAAGGCCACAGTCACTGCCAAACAGAGCATGTCCATCCAAGAGGCAGGGCAAATGTCAGGCAGTCAACACAACACACATCACCAATGCTGCTGGCCCACTGGAGGAGGATACATCTGATGGGGGATTTCTTTTAAAATTCTATTTAAAATGAGACTAAGTGAAGAAGTTTTAAGAACATTAAATTTATTTCAACAGCATTTTTTTGTATTGTACTCACAGAAAATTGAGACACCACAATGAAAGAGTAAAAATAAATGTTTAATAAACCTTTTCAATAATGGTATAACTTGAAACAACAAAGTTATTTTTTAGGATATAATACAATTTAATGGTAGCACTTGTCTTTTGCAGTGGTACACAAAAATGTGTACCTACTAATTTATTGTTCTGGGGATGGAAAGTTAACTCAGTGGTTAAGAACCTTTCCTGTTCTTGCAGAGGACCGGGGTTCAATTCCCATCTGTAACTGTAGTTCCAGGGGATCTGATGCCCTCTTCTGGCCTCCTCAGTCACTAGACACTGACACAGTACACATATATCCATACAGATGAAGCACTCATACACATAAAATTAAAACAAAAAAACAAAATTAATGATTTTAATTTTTTCCCTTTTATTGAAAATAGATTCTATTTTCACACAATATGTCCTGATTAATCACCTCCTTCTACTCTTCCCAATTTCTCCCCACCTCCCTTTCCCTCCAGACCCACTTCTTTTCCATCCCTCATTAGAAAAGAACAGGCTTCTAAGAGATAACAAAACATAACAAAATAAAAGATAGCAAAACCCATAACGTTGAAGTTGGACAAGACAAACCAACAGAAGGAAAAGAGCAGACGAGAAGGCACAAGAATCAGAGATCCACTCATTCACACACTCAATAGGTCCATAAAAATATTCAACTGAAAGCTATAATATATATGCAGAGGACCTGGTGCAGACCTGTGCGGGCCCTGTGCTTGCTGCTTCAGTCTCTGTGAGTTCATATGAACCTCACTCTGTTGATTTAGAGGGTCTTGTTCTCTTGGTGT